>JASVER010000092.1:1528879-1628272 GCA_030449065.1 Oceanodroma leucorhoa
CTTTGCTTTACTTTTGCTTTGCTTTACTTTTGCTTTGCTTTACTTTTGCTTTGCTTTACTTTTGCTTTGCTTTACTTTTGCTTTGCTTTACTTTTCATAGAATCATAGAATCATAGAATCATTAAGGTTGGAAAAGACCTTTAAGATCATCAAGTCCAACCATCAACCCAGCACCCATGCCCACTAAACCATGTCCCAAAGCGCCACATCCACACGTTTTTTGAACGCCTCCAGGGATGGTGACTCCACCACTTCCCTACTTTTGCTTTGCTTTGCTTTTGCTTTGCTTTGCTTTTGCTTTGCTTTGCTTTTGCTTTGCTTTGCTTTACTTTTGCTTTGCTTTACATCTTATTTTGGAACATTATGTTGAAATGGCTGAATTGAATACTCTTAAGCTGGAAATTGCCCGTGTTCAAGGTTTCTGTGCTCTGAGACTCAAAGGCCAGTTAGCTCAGTGTCCCGTGACCAGATGCATCGGGAGAGTGTCAGCRTGGAGCAGGAATGTGTAACTCCGASACAYTTRACTGCTCTCCCGGAGCCTGGTTCTCCATGGCCCGGATGTTTCTTGGGCCAGAGATGGTGTCTCTGTATTTAATAGCCCTCAGGGCTGTTCACCTTTCATGGGCCCAGCTGTAACAGGGATTGTTTAAAACAGAATGTGCGATTGCTGGATTTGGTGGGATATGGGGTGTGTGGCCTCGGAGCAAATGCAAATTGTCTTTTCACATGGGAACAGATAGGGCTGGGCTTGCGAGGTGTTTACTTGGATGGTGCTCAGCAATCTGAGGGGTAAGAAAAATGTTTCAGTTCCTGTCTTGCTCCTTGGGCTCTTCTGAAAATACCACTTTAATGCTTTTGTTTATCTTCATGCACACAAAAAGACATAAAACTGGGTCCTTTGGGTCTCCCACAAAACCCTCTGCTCGCAGTAGAGCCTTTCTGGTGGTTTCTGTAGTGTCTGGAGGGCCTGGCCAAATGCAAGGGCTGTGTGTCCCCATTAATTTTGATGTGGCATCATCTTGGTTTTTGAAAATCTCAGGATTTCAGCATTGTTCCTCCCAAAATGGCTGTATTTGAGGGCTRAGCTAAAGCCTCTCTCTACAGCTTGAAAAAAATTCTTGGGAGGGGTTTGTTTTCCAAGGTTGATTAGTTTTTTCTATCTRACTTTGCTTTTCCCCTCCCTTTCTGAGATGACCGTGTTAAAACATCCGTGCTCGATGTACGCGCGCACGCTTGCTGCCAAGCCTGTCCTGGCAGGCTGGGCGAGAGGTGGGCTTGCCTATGCAATATTCACCCCAAAACTCAGTTACCTGTTATTTGTGTGAAAGGTTTAAAAGCTCCCTGGGCAATTTGGACAAGAGGTTTGTTCCTCAGAAACCTTCCAAAGTCCTTATGGAAGATGTGCTGTGTGTTCCTACAGGGCTTCTCGTGGCTTTGCTCCATCCCTTTGGTCCTCCTACAGATGTGGGCAGGGCTGGACRGGGGAAAGGGAGACACAAGCAATGTCCTGAGAAAGGAAATGTCTTACTGCTTCTCCCTAGATAGACAAGTGGAAAGGCTAAAAGACAATAGCAATGACTACTGACATGGTCTGAATACATTGTTTTTGCATCATATAAATCCGAGAGATTTATCTKCATTTTGCAGCCTGGGGAATACATCAGTATTCATTTTAGCCTCTGAAAAAAAAWTATAATATCTGGTCTCAGGAGAAATGCTGGGGTATATCCCCTGTGGGGTTTACTGGAATAATGCTCTTTATTCTGCAGAAAGCCCTGCAGTAGGGGAATCCTCTGTGCCCCAGCTGCTTTGAATGTCCTATTGTGCAGTAAACTAATGAAAAGATACTTGTTTCCCTATGTCTGTTTACTGCCTACGAAGCTCCAGTGTATCCAGAATGTTAAAACAACCACTGTTGCCTACCTAGATTATTTCCTCATGCATCAATTAATTATCAAAGCCTTTAAAACTCATTCTTCTGCTGTGCTTTCATCTTAAATTCTTGCTCTTTCCTCCTCTGCCTCCCATTTTACCTGGCGAGATGGTTTTTCCCCGGCTCAATCACGGATTTCTGGCTAACGATCAGCTTGTCTTTAGCCGGCGAGTGCTCAAGGTAGACATACCGGATCTGCTGCCGCTGGTTTGCTGTGATTCTTCGAGTGGCTTTTGTTTCTTCTTTCTGGCTGAAAGTGCACTATTGCTATTTCAAATTGCCACTGCCGTGGCTACGTTCAGAGGTGCTTGTTGGGAGTGCGCTTGAGTGAAACCCCATTGGAATTTAGGGGGAGTTTCGTCAAAGTGGAGAGACATAAAAGTGTTGGGGTTTAGCATTTGGTCCTTTGTGAGAATTAGGAATCAAGCAGGAAAGTCCTATAAATGTTCATATGAACAGTGCTGGTATTTTAAAATAAAATGCATTAAAACTAGTATTGTCTAAATTCTGGTACTCTAAACGTTATGTTTTAATTAGGCAAAATTCAGTGGGAGACTCTTGACCTGACATAATTGGATGCAGTGTTCAGTATTTGCAATAGGATTTTTTTTTYAAAACTACGCAAGTGATTTAGGAGCACAGATCTTGTTGAAAGACCGTGGGATTTGTGCTGCTAAGTCACTTAAGGACTTCTGAAAATCCCACACTTGTCCCTGATTTGAGGCTGGACCACATATTAAATACAGCCCTCATACTGCCTCGGTGGTAACCCTTCCAGATGTTGCTAAAAGATTTACGAGGCTGCCTTTCCGTGAGGCTCTCCGTTGTGCAGCCGCATGGATGTGCCCGGCCACAGCCCCGGGGCTGGGCTGCGGTGGGTCGGGAGCTGATAACGGGGTGGCAAAGCCCCGCGGGGTGCTCCCCTCCGAGCGGGCACCTACCAAACCTTCACAATCGCACGGAGGTACCGCTGCTGCTGCTTTTCTCTTTGCACCCGAGCAATGCAGCGTGTGAGCTACGCTGGATGTTAATATGTGACCTTGGCTGTATTTAAAGGATACTACTAAGCGCTACTTTTTTTTTTGTTGTTGTGGGTTTTTTGGTGTGGTCCACTAAGCTACGGAAGTGTGTGCATGCTCCATGCCAGCATGTTGTTGGGTCTGGGTTATTTCTGGGCGCTGTCGAATTGGTGGTTTCCATGCAGACAGTCGCTGGGCRAGGGCGTAATGAGATAAAACCTCGTTGGAAGGCATTGAGCAAAATCCTGGTTAAGGAACCAGACCCAAAGGACGTGAAGCGGCCACAAGCTCCCAGCCTTCCCAACTGGCAGCTGTAATTAAGTTCCCTGGGCCAGGGTGCTGATGGCCCAGGGATGCAGTGCATGTGTCACGGGCACCCCGTGGGCACCGCTTGCCAACGCCGCTTCATCTCACCATGTCTGTGTGAACTTCTTCCAGGGCGATCAAGGTCGAGATGGAGCCACTGGCCCCCCTGGTCCRCCAGGACCCCCAGGTGCCCGGGGGCCTCCTGGTGACACGGGAAAAGATGGCCCAAGAGGACCTCCAGGCCCCCCTGTAAGGACGGGAGATGCGCAGCGAGCACGTGCCGGGCAGTCCCCGGCCCAGCGAGGGAGAGGAGGGTGAAGGGTGTCCCCTTCCCCGGTGCTGCCATCCCAACCGCTGGGTCCCCAGCCTGGGCCAGCGGTCGGGCTCCGATGGCCGCTCATACAGCAAAGCTTTGGGGCATGGGGCAGGGAGCAGGAGGGGACCTTCCATCTTCAGGTTTGGAGCGAAGAGTTAGACCTGAAGCATGGATTTGCGGGTGCTGGTTGCAACTCGCAGAGCCCGGAGGAGCTCTCTTCCCTGATCTGTAGCCTTCAGATGACCTGTTGCAAATCTCCAGATCACTGGCAATTCATTTAATAAAAAAATAGGCTGCAACACAAGGCTACTGAATGTTCTAATTATCGGTGAATGTTTTGGAGAATGAGGGTTAATAGTTTCAATGTTGGCCTTCCTATTTTTGCAGGGTTTCAAAGGCGAGCCGGGAGAGGACGGCCCCATGGTTAGTATTGCCCAGAAGCATCCGTGCGTGCGTGCCCCTCGCTTTATATCACCCTTCAGCTCACTGCGGCAATTGGTTTTATGTCGTTGCTTACGGAGGCCGAAAAAAMCCCATGGGAAATTATAGGTGCCCTAAATTGGATGTTTGTCCAGGGGTACCTGTGTCCTGGGGAGAACAGAGGCCAGTCTTTGTCCCCTTGGCTCCTCCGGGGGGATGTGCTGCTCCTGTATCCCCACTTCTGCCCCTCTGAAGCCTCCTGGCATTGTAACTCCCATTCACTAAGGTCTGGGTTGGATAAAAAGGTGCTTATTGTACATAAAATATACAAGCCGTAAAAGAATATTTATTATTTACTGGGAGCACAGAGAACTTACAGCTGTATTTGTAAGGGAAGATGAGAAGTTGGCATCTGTGTCATTTTTTTTTTTCACGGGAATTAAAGTTCTCTTGGAAATGTTTTTATCCTGTTATGCTCTACTGTCAAACAAGTATACCAACTACTCTTACATTCAACAGGGTGCCAGGGGACCTCCAGGACCAAAGGTGGGTAATAAGTAATTTCTTACCTGTCTAATTTTAACACGAATTCTTGAAGTATTGCTGCCTAAGGGGGATGGAGGYGAGCATACGTATTTCACACTGGCCTTGTACTCATCTGTATCGATCAGATACAGAATTTCTAAGGTATCAAATTAGCCATTGACTTGGAGCTGCAAATGTCTGAATGTGTCACCTACACAAAAAGCACAACCCTGAAATGGGGGTGGAGGGAGCCACGGGGGGCTGGAAGCTGGGGGGCTGTGGGAATGTGCTTTCTTGCATTGCGGGGAGGGGGGGTAAAGAAGATCAACACAAGCCGAGTATTTTAACTTTACAATTAATTTTGAGTATCCATACAATTGATCTTATTTTCTGTTATGTCCTTAAACTTACTTCTGCTGTGTGTTGCTGTTGAAGGGTGAGCCCGGCATCCAAGGGAAAAAGGTAAAACGGTGATTTTTTTTCTTTTCTTTGCTTGGTGCTCGGCTAGGGAAACCATTGCCAGAGGCCGATGGAGAGGCCGTGGCCGTGGCTGTCCGTACCGAGCCCTTCCTCGTGTTCCCCGGGGTTTCTCGCACGTGCGACCCCGAAGCACGGGCAGCCTGGTTTTCGTTACCACAASCAAGCCAGAACCTGCAATCACATCTGCCCGATAGACAAAGGATGAAATAGCAAATGCCAAACAAAGCAGTAGGTCTTGAGCCCTTTCGCTCCAATAATTCAAGCTGACCCGAGAGGCGCCCGGGGGCTGTTACGTGCCCACGGGCCCCTGYGATGGGTTTGAGGTTCCTGGGACGGGCATCGCCACGCAGCACCTCGGTCTCCTGGGGGTTGTCCCCTYGCTTAAGGACAGGGACGCTGCTTGGGTCGGGCGTTGAAGGCTGCGGGAGATTCATGTGCCCGAGCTCTCCACCTTTCCTTCTCGTGGTGCCATCGAGTGGTGGATAAATCACTGCCCTTAGCGGAAGCCAAAGCGCTGACAGGGCCCAGCCTTTCCCTCTGGCTGCTTTGCCCCAAAACAGACGTGGCCATGGGTGTTTTCAGGCCAGAATTTGGCTTAAAAATTTCATAACTGGCCAGTAAAATTAGCCTCTTCAGCMCCTACAAAGTGGTTTTACTCCAGGAGAACAACGAAGCGTGACAAGTGAAACGAGAAAATCTTCTCCCGGCAGACGGGCGTGCTGGTGACTTGTGGTGAAGTCCATGAGGATGGGTGGCAGCTTGCAGGAGGTCTTTGGGACCCAAAAAGCCTAAATGGATTAAATATCTCATTTCTATTAAAGGTGGGAGAGCACCTTTCCCAGGGCCTGCTGTAAGCAAATTCTGGGAGATGCCCATCCATGGCCCGGGAGCAGGGGGGGGCAGAGGCAGAGCTGGTGGGGGCAGGACCATGCCGGAGCCTCCTGGGCTCCTTGCTGCAGCTTTCCCCCAGCCTCCTGCAAGCCTGAGTGGGTCTCGGGTCTGTGCAACATTTAGTGGGGTCAAATGGGGTGTTGGATCCTAATGATAAGTGTGTGCAAGCTCTTTGTGTTTCACTTTTTATATTTTATTTCGTCAGGGTGATGATGGGATCCCTGGGGAACCAGGACTCATGGGCCCTAAGGTATGTTCTGCTCTGCGTCCCTCTAATGTATGTGCTTGGCAGCATCTCTTGCTATCTGGTTTCTTGGCACAGGATCACAGCTGGGGCAGGTTGAGAAGCACATTTCTCCCCTCACATGGAAAAAAAAAAAAAAAAAAAAAACACAAACAAACAAAAACAAAAAAAAAAAAAAACAAAAAAAAGAAAACAACAAAAACCAGAAAGAGAAGCATAACCCACCCTCTGCCACGGTAGCTCTGCCCAGCAGTTTGCAGACGCAACTTGCTGACTATGGCAGAGAATTGCCCCGTAGAGGCTCCTCTCGCAGAAGTAAACTGGGGAGTGTTGCTGGGGGTGGCCTGGAGCCGGGGTTCGGGATGGGGGTCTGCAGTGCCCAGGTCGGGGTGCAGCGGGCTCTCCGCGGGAGCCTTCTCCAGATGCTGCGGTTTTGGGGCTGAACATACCACCCGCAGCCAAACTGTTAAGCCSGAAAGCTTCATTTTTATCTCAAGAACTCCCTTTTGCACCTAGTCAATGTGACATATTTCGGGCTAAGAGCAGAACTTTGCTCACTCGTGTGTGTAAAAGTAAAGATAAAGCGAGAAAATTACAACCTGAAGAAGTCTGTTCTCCATCCTGCCCGTATAACGGTTGTCGGAATTGTCTCGTTTTCAGGGAGAAAAAGGAAGCGCGGGTCCCAGGGGAGAGAACGGCACGGACGGCTTGCCAGGACCCAAGGTGAATGGAAGTCCCTGAGCCGGGAAGCTGGGCACAGCGCTGCTGGGGCAGGGGGTTTCCCGAGTCGGGAAACCTTTGGGGCCTTTGCCTTCCAAAAGGCTCATAAAATGCCCAAACTGAGGCGAAGCAGGGGGATGTTAAGGAGTATTTTACCTTTTCCTGGTGATTTAATGAAAGCTGGATTCAAGCAGAGATCGGTATAAGAGTTTTTAAAATCGTCTCCTTGCATGTTTTTCGTTGAATTGCCTCTTTTTCCCCCAAGAGAGCTAAACCCCGATCGCGTTTTGATCCGATGTATTGATGGCTGGGGTATCGCTTCAAAGCCCCGAGCACTTGCGTGCCGTCCTGTTCTGCTGACCTTCAGAACTGCCAAGAAATGCAATGAGACGGTCTTGATATGTTAAGTGGTGATGATGAGACCCGGACAGCATTTGTGGGCTGTTATTTCCCCGCTCAGCTGCTTCTTATTTAGTAGGATCTGTATCCAGTCGTGTTTTCTATATCAAACAGTCRTGGCTCCTTGTTGGGCAAGAAACTGTATATGATGAAGAAACGTGGGCTCAGGTGACCCTTGGCCTTTTTTTTTTTTTTCTAAAACCATAATAGCAGTGCTGTTTTTTTCCCCCTGGGATCTGCTGAACTGAGTTTTCCTATGGAGAGTCTTTGCATTTATACCTTTTTTTACTTTTTGGAGGGYTTTAGTTTGGCCAGCAAATGGATTTCAATGGGTATGGCAAAGGGTACATTTTTTTTTTTTTTCAACCCTGAACTGAATTTCAGGTCACTGCTGTGGGAGTGCTACGGCTTTCCAAAACTTCCCAACTTTCAAAAAAAGAAGGGAGGAAAAAAAAGGAAAAAAAAAAAAATAAAAAGGAAAAAAAAAAAAAGAGGAAAAAAAAAAAGAAAAATTTGGCACAGCCCTTTTCCTTCAACTCGCCCTCAGAAATGGTTTAAACGTGTCGGCTGAAACTTTCCACACGCAAAATTCAGCCTAAAGCAAAGAGAGCCATGTGAAACTTCAGCACAAAGAGCCGGAGCTTGGCACGCTGGGAGCAGACGGCAGAGCCGGAGCGCGGCACCGCGCCGTTACGGGGAGCTCAGCCCGAGCCGCCCCTCCGCTCCCCTGCGATCAGAAGTTTTCTTACTGTCAGCTACCTCACACCAGCGTTATTTTCTGCAAAACGTATTTGCTCCGAAGTCAACTCTATCTTTTTGCTAGGAGAAGCAGTTCCTTGCTGGTGCCGTACTTTTTCTTAATCTAAAACACATCTTAGCGTCTCATGTAGTTACAGTATTTTTAAGATAAATATCCTGTATTTTCCRTGGTCTCTTTGAACCAAAAATGTGATTTTTGATTTTCAGGGTGAACCTGGTGAGAAGGGAGGAACTGGCTCCATCGGACCCCGGGTATGGATGTTCAGGGTTTTGCTTTTTCAGTTTGGAGTCATGTATTTGCCTCGACCTGAGCTGTTCCCCACCACCTCTTTCTGCTTAGTATGTGGTTGAATCGCTTCAGCATCAGTTCAGTGCTAGAAAAGAGAGATGGTGAATATTTAAACAAATCATTATGTAGGTACTGAACGCTGCCACGGGAGGTAGCTCTGGGAAATGCAGTCAAGTCCAATTTTCTTATCAACGTGACCATCCTGTGACCCTTTTTTTGCAAGAGGGAAGCTGKGAGCAGGGGTAATCAAGTGAGGATTTCTGTGCACGTCTCCGTTACGCAAATCTGTGCCCTTCTGAGGTTTGGCTGGATGACGGTTACAGCTGTCAGACTAGGGATTGATTAAACCGATGGTGTTTGTAAGGTGATAATCCCCAAACACCTGSGGGTCTGGTCTTTGCTTTCATACCACCTGCTTCTCAGACGCTGCAAAAACTAAATAGGATTCGTCCCCGGTTGCAGGGTCCCCCCGGCCTGAAAGGGGAACAGGGTGACACCGTCGTGATCGACTACGACGGCCGAATCCTGGATGCGCTCAAGGTGAGCCCCGCACCGAGGCCGTGCCGATTCCTGCGGGTTAGYGGGAAAGGACTGAAAACCTGCCGCGCTCTGCTTCTCCTTCCCGAGATCTCGGTCTCAGCACAGAGCTGGCTGGGAGGGAAGAGATTATTGCATCTGGGGGCTGAGGATATTTAGGATGTACCGGGAAAAACGGTGGCAAAACTCGAGGCTGTGAACTCAGGCTGGGTACCAGGCTCGTGGGATGCGGCTGTGGGATGYGAGTTAATAATTCTGCAGGTAAAAGCGACCCGACGCAGCCTGTGACATATAAACGCCTGACGCCACGAGCGTGAGCAGCCAAATTACAGCTTTACCCGCTGCGGCTGCGGGGCGTTACTCCCACGGCGTGGCGCGGAGCTGCCGTTTGCGCTGCGCATCCTCCGGAGCGGTTTGCTCCGCAAGCAGCGGTCGGGATGCGGGAGGAAGGGAAACGGTGCCCGAGCCCTAACCTGCCCGGCCGAGCAGCGCCCTGCCGTTTTCATTCAGATGAAAGAAGCTGAATAGAATAAATACTTAATTACAGACATATTTGAGAACCATCCTAATTGTTTTATGACAGGCTGCAGGGATACACAAAGTGATGGTAATTACCATTTGCCAGGTGTCTGCACGGCACGCAGCTCTGTGAGTGGGGTTTGGGAGTGCAGTGGTTGGAGAGGCTCCATCAAATGTCTGGAGACTTCATCTGCTGGGCCCAGGCCCTCTCCCGTGTGCTGCATGGGGGGATTGCCGGGGGGCACGTCACTGACCCTCGCTAACTTTGCCGCTTTCCTGCTTGTTAGATGATTTYGGCGTTTGCGCACTGACCTGTCTTGTGGACAGAGCTTTGGAAAGGGGTGGCTTTACACAGCTTCCAGTGTGATTAAATGTAACTGTATTTGAGTACGCAGTCGTGGAAAAAGCTGCTTGGGGATGTGATACGGTTTTGGTTTTCAGCTGAGCGAGACCGTGAGTTTTGCTGTTTGAGATAATTTGCAAGTTCCAAAATATTTGTTCATCTCAAGGCGGTTCACGGTCTCTGCACCCAGCAGTGCCCAGGAAAAACAGCTTCCTTAAGTGTGCAGGGTTTTCCTGCTGTTAGTGCTCGCACAAACTCCTTCGTTTTCCCCTTTTTAATTGCACCTCCCCGGCCGGTTGTCGCTGTTTTCAGCAGGATGCTTCTCCCCAGCCGGGCTGGCTAGAGGGGGGAGAATGCAAAAGAGACCAGAAGATTTGGGGCCACCCCTCTGGCTAAAGGCATTTTGCCTCTCAGCACACGTCCTGCTGCACCCGTACCCCCGGCTCCCTCCGGCTGTGTTTTCTTTTGCATGAAATCCCCCGTGCCGGAGGGGCCCTCGGGTCACTTTGTGTCAGCCCAGCTCATGGTGGTGTTTGGGCAACCCCGGTCACACGAGTGTCTGTTGTAGATGGCGGTTGGGAGCTGCTCCCACCTCATCCCCAGCAGCACAAGGATAGTGTGCCATATTCACGTTCGTCATGCTCGTGCTCGGTTTGTTTGCTGTGTTTCAGGGTTCGCCAGGTCCCCCAGGGCCACCGGGCCCCCAAGGCGCGCCAGGTCCCAAGGTGAGCCCCACCTCTGCCATGCAGACGGTGTTTCCCAGCGAGCGACGTGGTCGGTAGCGGCTCTCCGTGTAGCAAGTGTCTCCCAAGCCAAAATAAGGCAGGCGATGCTGGCTTGAGACTACRCGTGGTAAAGGAAATGCCATTTAACACTTCCTCGGGCTGAGAAAAGGAGGTTTTTGCACAAAAGCCAAAGTTTTGCTGGCCTTCCTTTGGTCCTCCAGCCTGTTCCAGAGGATGCTGTCCCAGAAACGAATCCACTCCCATTCCTACCCCTGACGGGTGAAATCCCGGCCCCTCCGAGATTTCCTCACCGCATGCGGCGGGAGGCAGGAGTAAAATGGGAGAAGCACCTGTGAGAGGGGCCAGCGGTCCCAAAAGCTGTGCCAAGCCGCCCTCCGTCCCGTCCTCCCCAGCTTCTTGCTGCCCTGGGACCGCAGCGTCCTCCCGCTTCACAAGCAATAGCCAGTAACCTACAGTCAGCTGTAGTTTCTTTAAAAGAATTTAACTTGCAGAAAAGCATCTCTTGGAAGAATGGGATGGGGCAGGATTTCGGTGCCTCTCGAGGTCTCCGTGCCACCCAAATTCGGATGAGCCGGTAATGCTGGCACATCGCTGAAACCTCCTGGCTGCTGCTCCTGAGCCTGGCAATGCCAAACCACAACGGTTGATACACATGAATAACTCATTTCCTTGCAAAAGGCTTTCCCAAGATGATTTCTTGATTTAACTTACCATGGGCTCCCCTTTCTCTGTGTCGCTTCAGGGAGAGCTGGGCTTGCCGGGTCCGCCTGGACTGGACGGTGAGAAGGTGCGTGGGGCATGGCTGGATGGAGTGAGACCTTGCAGGAGCCGAGTTAAAAAGGAGTTTACTGTGTGTCTGAGAGAGCTGCCGCTGGGAAAAGCAAATCTCAGCCTGCCAGGAGCAAGCTCTGCCCCATAATGTCCAGCTGCATCTCCCTGAGTTAATGGCCCATGGCTTACAGCCCTGTGCTCGGCCATGAGCAGGCAGATGCTGCTCGTGGCCACGTCTGCCCAGCTAAAGGGGCTCCTTCTGCGAGTGGTTCATCAGACACTGTCTCAAGTTCTGTTGTAAACCTTCCCAACCCTAAACGGCTGCAATCCCTGCTTCGGCCCAGCCAAATTCTGCTGCGCCTGCAAAACTGGCGTATGTAAGTTTTAACGTTAAAACATGTTTCCGTGAGCTTGTGCTGCGATACGGAGAGAAACAACAGCGAGGCAGAARGGGCTGGTGTTGGGGGGGTTTAACAGTTTTCTCCTAAGCAAGTTGTTYTCTGTAAACTTCCAGGGTCCCAAAGGAGCGAAGGGTGACCAGGGCAGCGCAGGGATCACGGGACAGAAAGGAGAGACAGGAGAAATGGGCTTAGCGGGTCCACCGGTACGTCCCTCCTCCTGTCCCTGTACATCTGCTGCTTGGTTCTTTAATGCATTCATTTCTGCAAATGCTCGGCATGGGGCTGGGTTTGCTGATCTAAGCAATGGCCTGTCCACGCTGCGTTACTGCGGAGCYGGAGGATGCGGGAGCTTTGAATTTTCTTTGCTGACGACGATAACGGCTTATTCAGAAGGTGATCTAAGCCGGTAGCAAGGGGGAAAAAATCTCCTTTTCTCACGCGGTCCCGCGGGGATGAACAAGAGCTTTGCTTGAGCCCAGGCTGGAGTTTAGAGGAAGACAAATGTATTTTTCTCTTGTTTTTGCTTTCCTGGAAGATGCACCACATCAGCATTACACTTTTATCTTTTAGGGAGCAGAAGGGCCAAAAGGAGAGAAAGGAGAAAAAGGAGACACCGGGTCACCGTGTTTGCAGAATAATCATGTAAGATCCCRGCCCCATAAAGCCCCTTCCGCGACGCGGGGTCCGGCGACATCGGGGCGTGCAGGCTGGAGCCGCCGGCTCCGTGCCCACCAGCGTAGCAGAGGGGAGCAAAACCCGACTGTTTCCTACCAGAACTTCCAGATGTGTCTAAATGGGGTTTGTTCGCTAGGGAAGAACATTTTGCACACTCGGCACGACAAAGTTACGTTAGGTTTTGCATTGATGGTTGAGACACTGGATGCTGCTGTTATAATCATGTTTTGTTTTAAAAACATACTGGGCTCCTTGCAGTTTTGTAGGATTTCTGCATCCTTTTTTGCCTTATTCACACCTTTTGCTTAAAAGAAAAAGTGGTGGGTTTTGATAGTTTCTTATTAATGATGTGAGAGCTCTAATTTTGTTCTGGTGTTTTTTGGGTTTTTTTAATCAAAAAGGCTGGTTTCCTCCGGTCTGTGTGGAAAACTGCACCGTTTTCCAGTACATCCATTTTGTGACTGGCAAATCCACTGGGTTGCGTGGGTCACACCTCTCATTTCAGAGGCCAGCTTGATTCATGTGCTTATTAAGATTCATTTATTTATAAATCCTACAAGCAACTCTTTGATTAGCAGGTATTTTGATTAAAGCCATTAAATCAGAGGGCATTAAATCATGATTCTGGGCCGTGTGAGGTTTCCATTCCTGAACTRTCTTGTCTCTGTGCCCAGCCCCGTTAACGTGCCGTTTAATTCCCTTCCGCAGATCATACCCGAGCCCGGACCCCCCGGACTGCCTGGCCCTATGGTAGGACTCTGGAAAGCGGCTCGTGCAATTGAGCGTCGCTGCAGATTTGTTATCGCATGTGATTAGTTAAGGACGAGGGTGGTTTGCTCTGTTCAATCTGTGGGCTGCTGTGAATCTGGGAAAAAAATCAGGGAAGAGCTACAGCTGTCTTCGGAGGGATGGAAACACCGGATTTAGGAGAGTACATCAGTGTTTGTGGCACGTTTTGCAAATAACCAAACTGTTCCTTGGGATGGGGAAAAGATAAAACCCTGTGGGATGGGAAAACCTGTTCCCYCCCCGTGACGACGCCTGTATTCCCACAAATTTGCCCAAGTCGGTAAGTTTTTTTTTGCCATCAGCTGCAGTGGGAGAGAATGCGGGCGGTGACGAACACGCGGAGCATTTTTGATGCAGGTATCGAAGGTGTTTGGTACCTCCGATGCTCCAAAAGGCTGAGGAGCTGCCAAGGGCATCAGGAAGGTCGGGATGGCTCTGCTGTGTCCAAGACGCACCTTGAAGAGACCACGCTTCAAAACCAGGCGGCTTTCCAGGCGGCCTGTATAGCCCGGGAAGTGTCCCCAGCCCTGCCCGGGCTCGGAGGGCCGTGGTGGCAGGGTGCCACCTCCGGAGCTTTTGCTGTCACTTGCYTCAGCAAAGCTCTTGCGGGGCTCTCGCTCCCCAAAGCTCGTGTTGCAGAGCTC
This sequence comes from Oceanodroma leucorhoa, assembly GCA_030449065.1. NCBI lineage: Eukaryota > Metazoa > Chordata > Aves > Procellariiformes > Oceanodroma > Oceanodroma leucorhoa. Next base: position 1,542,606 of record JASVER010000092.1, read on the forward strand.
CGTTGCCGCATGCTACCCAAAGCGGTCCTTTTCGGTTCCTCTTCCCCCTGATCTGACGTGGGAGGACCAAATGAACTGCCACCTGTCTTGAAAAGAAATATTTGGCCGTTGTCAGCCCATAATTTGAGCAAGAAATGGTTTGGGAAACAAACTTTGGGGTTTGTTTTTAAATTCTGTTTTTTTTCAAATGCACCATTGTCTTTCCCGCAGGGTCCTCCAGGAATCCAGGGGCCTAAAGTAAGTCAATAAATTAAATGTCACCCACTGTTTCCAGGCTGCCAGTGCATTATTTACAGGCTCACAAAGGCCTGTCAGCTCTGAGGACTGATTTTTTTGTCACTGTTTGTGACAACACATCCCTTGGTTGTGCTGTTCAGCAGTTGGTGTTTTGGAAAACAAGCCGTTTTTCCTTCCAAACGCATTTGTGATCTTAAATCCTCCTCCAGCACGGAGTCCTGAGGGCTGGCGGCACATGCGAGTCAGGGTTTCCAAACCCGCAGGCTTAAACCTTTATTTTCAACTATTTCTTATATGATCTGGTCAAGAGGAGAACGTTAAAGGCAGCGCAGGGTATAAGCATCGCAGAGGTGTGGGAGGGGGCGGCTGTCCCCGGCAGAGCTGCCCATGTCTTGGTTGATGCCGTTTCGTTTGTGCAGGGCTTGGACGGTGCAAAGGGAGAAAAAGGCGACAGCGGTGAGAAGGGGGACCACGGCGACGCGGGACCCGCTGTGAGTTGTTTCCCCGTGTCTCRTTTCTGGCCGTCGACAGAAACCTGCCTGACAGCGACTATCCCAATGCCGCCTTTCTTTTYTCTGTCAGGGTCTCCCCGGTGCTCCAGGGCTCATCGGTTTACCCGGGACCAAAGGAGAGAAGGTAATTGTCGGTGTGGGGAAGGAGCGGTGAGGTTGTGGTGTAATCCTAAAATGGGGGCTGATAAAATCCCTGCCGCGGTGGGTCCAGCCAGAACTGCAGAGCCGGGCTTACCGGCAGTATCCCGACGCGTGGCGAGGAGCTCCCTCCGGTCCCAGGGGCTGTTGGGCGAGCCCGTGCTGTCACTACCGTAGTATTTCACCAAATTGCATGTAAGTTTGCCTGCAACACCAAACTTAATACGGCATGTCTTAATTTTTATTTTTGCAACTGCAGGGAAAGCCAGGGGAGCCGGGATTGGATGTGAGTATGGAAAATGTTAATTGTGGTATGTAGAAACATGAACAAGATGTATGTAAAGGCCATCAAATTGCTTGAGACTGTCGGAAAAATACGTAGCTAACACTGTATAGATGACTCTCCCTTGAACACGGTGCCCATGGAACCATGTCTGTAGGGCCAGTTGCAGGACCACTTGCCCCACCGTGTATCGCTGCTCAGCTAAAGGTGCCGTGGGGGTTTCCCTTTCYAGTTGAGAATGTCTGTATTGGGTTCAGCGAAACAAAAATCTCCCAACAGATGTAATGTTACTGGGGCAGGTAAAGCACTAGCTTTCCCAAGAAATTGCTGAGATACTAAGTGAACAGGGAAGAAAATGTCATATTCTTCACCACGGGAGGGCGGGTTGACYGCTGGAGATTTCGCTTATGTTGAACCGAGATGCCGGGACGTTCACATACTGAACTTACAAACCTCTTTTTTTCCACCTAAAAATTGTAATTATAGGGTTTCCCAGGTCTGAGAGGAGAGAAAGGAGAGAGAAGTGAAAGAGGGGAGAAGGTGAGTGGGTTATGGCTGTAGAGCAGCCCGTGGGGCGAGCGGGGTGGGGGCAGGACTGGCCAGTCTTTTCGGCAGGCAGCGATGCTGGCCCGGGGTGCTGGGTCCCTCGCCAGCCTCTCGGGTCGTTGCTATAAGGCTTTTTCTGTGGCACAAGTATTTGCGTGGTCCCGGTACAGGGCGGGACGTGCCGTTAATTCCTACCCGCTTGGAAGTGCTTTCTGCAAGCCTGTCCCCCGCCGGCACCACCATTGTGGGGAAACGGAGCAGCCTGACAGCTCCAGGTTGCAAAGAATTGCTAGTTTTGGTTTATAGACCTTGAAAATGGATCCAAGCTAAAGGTTTTGTTACAAGGRTCCTTAAATAAAGGGGTGCCCAGCCGGAGGCAGGAGCCCAGCTGAGCGCAGGGCAGYGGCTGGAAGCTGGTGCTCCCACTTATTGTCAGATACCAACCCCGTTTCTAGCAGAAACCGGTCATTTAGTCATTCTGTTAAAAAATTATCTATTCAAATATCTCCACCCAGCTTTAATTGAAGATTTTCACGGTGATTTAATTACTCAGTTGAGGTTACACTAGTGCAAATGTCCCTACTCTGGGTGAGGTGTGGGGCTCTGCAAGTGCTGCGGGAGGTAAAGCCGAGGCGTCACCCCTCCTGTTCCTGACCTTTTCCTGTTGCATCGACAGGGTGAGCGAGGAATCCCGGGGAGGAAGGGAGCCAAAGGGCAGAAGGGGGAACCAGGCCCTCCCGGACTGGATCAGCCTTGTCCCGTGGTACGTCTTTTATTTCACTCATCCGAAGTACGCGTTGCTGGGACCGAAAGGAGACGCGGCTTTGCAGCCAGGGAAAGGGAGGGAGGATTTGGTAGTTCTTTATTCTGCAGTAAATCAGAGCAGATGGTTATTGTTTTCTCACTTTTCTTAATGGTTTGTTTTATCTGCACTGCTGGAAGTTCACTGCTCGCTGTAAGGGCTCCTCTCTGGCCAGATGGGAGCAAGCCACAGCAGTAAAAATAAAGAATCTTTGTGTAAAGACCTTCTTATTGTAGTCGGGAACAATGGGCTGCAGTGACGCTCTTTGGGAGATAGCGTGCCCTGGTGAAGCTGCCGGCCTGGCTTCCGAGTGCGTTTGAAATCAGGGAGTAAGTCGATGCAGTGGATGGGAGGTGACTTGAAAACAAGGTCAGCTCCATCCCTTCGTCTCCGCAGACCCAGCGAGGGATGAGCCTGGCTCTAGCTCTCCTGCGTGGGCAGCGGGTGGGAGTGGATAGCACCTTAGCGCTGCCAAAGATAAATGAGGTAGGAGCTGGAGCAASCCAGGCTGCCAAGAGGTGCCTCTGGGAGAAGGGACCTCCCCGTGTTTCTCCGCCCGATAGCAGCTCGCGGCTCAGATCCGTCCCTCCTCGGACACGTCCCGGGCCACCGCCGCGGTGCAGCGTCTGCACAAAGAGGCTTTCCAGGAAACCTCCTGGGTGTTCGAGCCTGAGGAAGGTGGATCTCCTCAGTCCACTTCCAGAACCTCTCATTCCTTTGATAGGGCCCAGAAAAAGAAAATCTATACTGGTTTATGAGAAGTTCTCTGACCTGGTAAAATACACCTCCTTTTTAATTGTATTTTTCATATAATGACTAAAACCAGAGAGATCCTTTCCCTAAAATGCTTTGAGACTGCAGGATCAAAGAGCGATTTGTATCAGCTATTGAACTAAAACTACTTAAATGTAGCTGTTAGCCCCTAGTTCAGCTGCACCTAACTACTAGTAGGTGCTAGCACCTAACCTGCTCCAACATGCTCCCAAAAACCCRTTTCTTTTCTAAATGTGTGACTTGCTCACCCTGCCAGCACAGCTGTGGCAATCAAAGCTGTTGCAGAGCTCCACTATACCAGCAAAAAGCTCCTTCAGTCAATGGGCTTTGTTTTGCTTGGAGACTGAGTGTGAACTACAATTAATTTTTTCGTTTCTGATGATCACCTTTCCTCCCTCAACATGCTGGATGATTTAACCCTCACCTTTTTCACGTCAGTCTCTGGTTTGTGTATAGACCTTTCCCAGGTGACAGACCCTACGGGTCTGTGAATTCCCTCCCGTAAGACCGCTCTGCTGACTTGCCRTATCATCGGAAATGGAAGTGTAGAGTTCTGGACCCGTCCTCCTCTGCTGAAACACGGGTGTCTGTTTGAGTAACTCCCATGCCCTTTATCGCTCTCAACAAGCAGTTATTTTCTCAAACAGGGAGATCGTAGCATTGCAGGCAGCAAAAGGGACCCAGGTTTACCGGGCCTGGAYGGGGTGAGCGTGCCCTGCCCTTTGGTACAGTATCTGCTCTCTTTCTTTTTGCATGGCTTGTGTGTGTTTCTGCTGTGGCCAAGCCCCGTCTCGAGGAGCGAATCCCTCCAGGGAGAGGAAGGACACGAGGCAGCAGAGCTGGAMTAAGATGTTTCACTTTGGCACTCGGGGCAGGACGCCAGCGTGTTGTGCCTTCTTCCACAGCTAAAATGACTTAAATGAGTTAAAGTGATAAGGAGCGTAAGCAATGGGAGATGACGCAGGGGATGCTTGCCCCTTTACGACAGCAGATGCTAAAAATCAGTTCTGGCTTCTCTCGGCACCCCCGGCCCGGTTTGGTTCCCCTGGTGCCTGTGCTGCTGCAGCCCTTCGAGTCTGGGTTTTGCAAAGCTTTCCCCAAAGGGACGGCCGGTTCTGCCGAGCGGCGGCTGGGGGGGCACGGCCCTCGGGGCGGGAGGAGGGCACCCGCTGTGCCAGCAGGCAGCCCTGCCCCGCGGGGCTCAGGTCGCGGTCCCCCGGCTGCGCAGGAAGGCTCGTGCTCCGCTCCCCGACAGAGCAATGCACGACTAGCTAAAAAAGGTCATTGTTTTATTTTCATTTTTTTAACCATAGAAAATGCTGCACGCTAGATGATTTGCAGTTGTCTTCAGAGAAACAAAAGGGCAGTAAGCTGTCTCTCTTTCAAAAAGTTAAATTACTTTCATATGTGTCAAAGAAACTAATTACTAGCAGCAGGCCCGCTTCAACTCTTCRTATTTACTCCCTAGAGATGTTATATTTACCAACTATTTCCCATCTTAACTATACAGAAAACACAAGACCTATGTGTATTGAAGGCATTGTAAACCGCAGCAGGTGATTTCTCCAATACGTAACTACTACGTAACTAGTTAGTAAAGCACTTGCRCATCTTCCTGCTGATGTAGGTGAGGGTCAGTTGCGTGTGGGCCGCGAGCGTTGTCTTCGTTCCCCACCCCAGCGTGCGGTGGAGGCTTGCTGGGTCCTCGGCRGTGGCTTCCAGTCCAGGAGCACGAGCCTTACACGCAGGTTGCAAAGCTCTTTTTAAGTGGATTCATTTTGGAATCATTCAAGTGAAAGATGRTAGAAAGGTGTGGAGTTTTACGATGGCCAAAGTAAGTATTTTGAGTGCAGGGGAAGGAGGAGGAGCCCGGGGCAGAAATCAGCCCCGTGACSGTCGGAGTTAGGATGCGCTTTAACAGCAGGTCAGGATCTTTCCAAGTCAAACTACTGCTCTGCGCCTTGTCCCCTGTACCCTTCACCCCAGACAACTCCGGCAAATGTACAAGTTGCACTTTTCTTTTTCTTATGAATAGTTATGGACCAAAATATTTACTGGTGTAGGCAGAAAAACATGTATGTTTTCTAACTAATGTTACAGGAAAGCATGTGAAAATAACTTGACCTGTTACACTAGGAGTAGCTGGAGAGGGTAACCTTACTTCACTGCATCTGTTTTATTGGGCATAGGCTATTTTACATATAAAATCAATACAGAATACAAAAAATGTGATGACTGACATTTACAGTAAAAAATGTAAAAAYGCATTTTGACCTATATTTGCACGAGCAGTTATCCCCGCTGCGTACGCATCCTCGTGGCTTCCCACCCCTGGTTAATTTGGAGGTAGCTCTGAGGGAAGGGTCAGTGCATGTGTGCTCTCTGTAGCTCTACATGCAGAAATTCATGCAATCAGAGATCCAAGAGCCTTAAAAAAATCCAGCATCAGAAAAGGCAGCTGAAGTCAGCTATTTCTTCTAAAGTATCTTGAAAGAGTTGGTCATACATAGTCCATTCCTCTTCTAAGGGGCTCCTTCCTTTTCAGTGTTTTCCTCCTGGGAAGCTCGCTCTTCTGGCTTTCTGATTTCTGTATGTTTCTTGTATCTCCATCAGAAAAAGACAAATATTTTCACTCCCTTTGCATAGTCCACAACTCATCCTATTTCAATCAGTTCAGCAACTCAGGAYTTCTTAAAGAAACTAAGTACTGCAGGATCGAATTTAACACAATTAGGATATCATCCGGAGAAAAAAAGAAAATTACATCACCGTCCCCAAACTGAAAAGCGCATATTAACAAAAAATACATTTCCACATTATGCTTTCCATATATATATGTCTGATTGCAAAAAAAGCTAGCTTATAAAGCAGATTGTGAAGTTAATTAACTGTGGTTCCAAATTTTTATATTTGTTCACGTTTTCTTTTTTGTTTAAAGGAAAAAGAAAGTAGATCACTTTTTTTTTTTACCCTGGGGCATATTCAAATTTTGTGTTGTGTGTGACATACGGATTACATTGCCTGCATATTTATTTTTGTGCATATACAGTAAATGGGTTTTGCATGGTAATTAACGGTGCTGCTAAACCTGTCATTGTGAAGAYTGAGCTTCAGGTTTTTGGGTCTGACAAGTCACTGTCAACAGAAATTAAATGTGTAAATTAAATTTTGCAGGGACCAGACGGACTGCCAGTAGCAGGATGTTGGCATAAGGTACAGTAATAATAACGATTGTATATCCTTGAGCAGGTCCCGGGTAATTTTGTTTGCTGCGTGGCGATGGTCTGTACCCTGCCCGCCCCCCGAGCCGCGGGCTCTGTGCCCGGCAGCCCTCAGGCCGTGCCGTGGGGGAGCAGGAGGCCATCTAGCCTCGTCTCTCGTTCCYCACAGCTGTAGACGGGTGCTAGGAACACCGCTCCAAAAACTTGCTAAGCGTGAGAAGTCATTCTCGTTAATATTGTCGGTAGCAATGCCTGTTTTCCAGGCTCGCTCAGGCTAGGCTTCTCCTAGGGCCCAGGCAGTCCAGGAGCCACCGTGCAGGGACTGCACCACGGCAAAAGGTGCTGGTGGGACTTAGACCAGACCCTCTGGCCCAGACTTTTACAGCGGGTTACCTCTTTGTCGCAGAGTTACAAAAYAGTTATTTCCAAACAGAGACTTTTCTGCCGTTGTAATCATAATCCACAACCACTAGGCCGCTTCGGTGCTCGAATCGGYTAATCGGGGTGCCCGCGGGCAGGCAATTCGCGCTGTCCCACGCACCCAGGCAGCCGGGGCTGTAAGTGCTRAAGGGGGACGAGGCGAGACCCGTCCCCCCGTGAGACGGGCATTTGATCCAGGCTTGGAGGAGGATGCTGTAACCTCATTCTCCGACAAGGGCACGACACTGAAGCCGAGTGGAATTGCTAACCCGCTTGCAAACGTGTGGTATGTGGACACAGTTCGAGTTAATAGCAAGCACGTTACTAACTGGTTGCAAACCCTCCGTTAGAATGTGAGCACGCCCTTAGCGTATAAAAGTTTCCAATTCTCTGGTAAGTCATTTGATGTACTGTTAATATTAAAAGAAATCTGAATGCCAATCCTTACAATATTAACAATAAGATTAGTAAGTGTAATGAATGGAGCATTTCTCTGATTGAAATCTTTGTGTGTTCTTTTTCAGTGATCTCTAAGCATGAAGCACAATATGTAAATAATGTGATATATTTTGATCTTTTTAATTTTTGTATAAAAAAAGGAAAAAAAAAACTTTCAACAGTAATATATTGACCTTTTTTTATACTGGATGCTGTCATTTATGGACTTTGAAAATATTGTAAAGCTTCCAAACCCRTAAGATACACATGATAACATCAGGATTTGATCAAGGTACCAATGACAGTAGCTGGGAATGAAGAGTGTTCCCCGCTAACGCTGCTGCATGAACTAACAGTACTGAGACAGCGTGTTGCCTAGTGTGCCTTACCGCATGAAGGAGGGAGAAATCCCTATCCTAATTTGGCTCTCAACTCTGTATTTGCATTGCACACGCACATTAAAAGGGTGAAAAAACCTGGCTGAAAACGAAGAAGAAAAAAAGGATGCAGCCCTAGAAATGAAAGAAGCTGCTGTATACCATCTGGTCAAACAAGAGAAGGACTTGCAGAGGAAACAAAGCCAAGCTCCATTCATTGCTACCTGCCGTTGATACGATGGAAACAGCAATTCTTTGGCTAAACAGAACTACCTTGCCTACCCGTGGTTATTTCCACTGCTATCAAGAAAAGTTTTTTTTTTCCTCAGGAGGAAGCACCTCTGTTCTGGGGTCTGTGGCTGAAGATGTGCAAGCGCTTTGTTACTGTGGAACCCAAATTCCCCAAGAAACCTCCACTGCAGAATTTCGAAACACAAAAACCTAGTAATACTTTCAGCGTAGAGAGTTGCAGGACAGGGAGGGCTCTGCTGAAGTCTTTTCTTAAACAACAGAGCACATAATGTTGCTGTTGGGGTTCCCAAAACCTGGGAGTTTGAAGCATTTAATTGTCTTGGTTTGTAGGGTTCATTTGCGTTTGATTTTTCTTGGTTTACGTAGTTTTAATTGTAAACTCTGTAACTCTGCACGCTCCTCTTGTCCTCTTCCTTCTCTCCCCTTTTTCGGTCTCCTCCTTTAAATTATCTCATCTCAGGCACATGCCATGCAGAGCGGGGTAATGAATAAAAGGAGGATTATGATTTTGAGATCTGCATATGGCACTAAGTGAGATCGATTAAAAATTTGCAAACTATTCCAATGTTTGCATTTTTAAAGATGCTGGAAAAAAATTGAGATTGTGCAGTAAAAAGCCATAAAAAATTAGTTCAGGGAGGAAGAAAATGGCTTACAGCCAAGTCTGTTCAGCTTACAATAAAGATCGAGAGGCAATCAGATTCCTTTACAAGGAGGAAATGCTTTATATTAACAAGTTCTTAAATTGAACAGAGAAAGATCTACAAATATCCTTCCAACGGGTGGAAGCTGAAGCTACACAAAATCAAATAAAGTAACCATGGATTTTTAATGATGAGACTCGTTAATCCTAACCAGCCCAGTGATGTAATCCCCATCACTTTAATGCCTTTTTGATTTAACAGATCATTTCTGGAGGAAATACTTTAGCCCAAGTTGCTAGGCTCTGTGTAGGACTCTTCGGTGAAACCAAGAGCCTGACCATGGTACCAAACCAGATGATCTAAGGGCTCTTTGTGGCCTTCATCTTAGAGAATACAGAAGGGAGTCATTTTTGGTGTGTTGAGTAGATCTGAACCCYCTGTTAGATCCTGGTTCCACTGCATTTCTTACGGCAGCGGCTGCCAGAGAGGACTTGAGAGAGGGATGCGACCGTCCAGGGGCAATCTGCCCCGTACAAGCTGACCCAGCGCTAAGGTAGTTCTTGCCCCGATGTTCTGAAGAACAGCAGGAACGTGCTCAGTGCTCCACACAGGCAGGGTGACGTTTAACTGATGGCTGGGAGTTGTTATCTGTGACTGGGCCCTAGCTGTCCTTGAGCTTATCCTTTTAGTCAGCTGGGAGCACTTGTTAYCTGCTGGTACGTGCTGAAATGGCCACCTAGCCTGGTAGATGTGGACACCTGGCTGTAGGTAGTGAAATTGTGTTACCTGTCTTTGTTAGCTGCTTAGGGTCTACACCTACACATTGCAAGCTTTGTGGCTATACTYTGCATCTTTACCAGTTACTGACCGTTTTCTTGGTCACCATATAGATAAATCCGTGTAAATTCAGATCAACTAACAAATCAAGAAACAAGAATTATGTAACTCAAAACAGCAATGAAAATGCATTTTATTTACTTCCATTTCATGTTGTTAGCTATCACTTTTGGTGTAGGGGTTTTTAAAGGCATAAGGAGCAGTTGAACAAGCTCCCACTGGCTTTTAGTGCTTTTGAAAAACCCCTTTACTGTCCCAAATTAAAGCTAAAAATCTTCTTCTGTGGAAGGTTGAAGGCAAATCTCTCATTGATGTCACCGGGAAGAAGATCTGTAATTGTTCCCTTAATGTACAGTTGCTCTTCCCATCTCCCCCCGTCATCTCCAAACTAAAAGCAATTCACTACTCCAAACCACACTGTGGGCTTCTACACTCAAAATCCTGCATGTGTCCTGTTCATGGAACCTCTGCTGATATCAATGAGAGTTCAGTCCCCAGAATGACTGCAGAAAGCACAAGAATCTGGAAGTGTCCACAAACAATCTACAATGCAGATAGAAAAGTCTTGTTTTACATACGCTGGCAAAAACTAAACAGCTTTCTATCTAGCTCCTACTTGAAGAAGTTTTGATATCACTGAAGCTACAAGACAAGCTAACCTCCAAAGCTTATGAAATTATATTAAAATTTATATTTTCTCTGAGGAAATACCCCGAAGTCCTATTCTCTTCAGGTAAACAAGTCAGTATTCCGTCTTCAACTTGTGGAATATCCAGTGCTTGTAGGCATCAACTGTGACCACTGCCAGGCCTGCAAAACATTGATACAGAATACCAGAACAGTGCTTTACCTATTGCTCTAATCGCTCTGCATGGCAGCCTTCCCCCTCCCAACAGAGCCTCTGTTGCCACAGAACCCAAGACATTTGCTCGTAACGGAGGAAGAGAGCTCATTTTGAGTCGACCGAATCTCTTAACCAGGGTTGCTCTTCCCCGTCCCCGAGGCACAGCCTGACCGTTCACAGCATTTCCACGCCAGTCAAGGAGGAAGGCTAGAATTATCTTCCTAGCACAGGACCGCTGCTGGTGTCCGTACCCACCAGCGCTACTGCCGCAGCCGCCAAACCTTTTAGTGATCGTCTTTGAAAATTCCCTCTCTGCAGAGGTTTATTCTGTCTGCATCCCGAGTACGGYGAGTCCAGCACATGCAAAGGAGATCCATCTCTGCACCTGCAGCAAGTCTGGTACGTTCAGGACGTGTGATTTACTGCACCCGTACAGATGGGCAGCCTGTGTGCGGGAGCTTCTCTGGGCTCCTGCCACCCTCATTTCCATGAGCGATGCTGGCAGGGACGGAGCCTGCTGCATACAGCGCCTATCGCCGCTAACCAGGAACCAACCAGTAGATCTCCAAGGATCTGCTGGTGGTASATCTACTCTACCAAGCCCTTCCGTCGCCACAGCAGCCGAGACCTGTGGGAAGCGGAGCTCCCAGCATCCGAGCGAGGCGCAGAGCCCCAGGCAAGGCTGCTGCGGCTGTGATCTGCCCTTGCGGTCCTTCCCGGGCCTCAGCTGAGATCAGGGCATCTGGCCTTTATATTCTGAACTCGGTGGTCCTTGCCGATCGTATCACGCAGATCGACAGACTGTATTAGAGGAACTGTTGATTTTTGTATCGACTGCACAGCGTCTAAGAGGAAATCTGTTTAGACTTCTATGTGCTTTCCACACGCGTGTATTTAGAAGAGTAGGTTGTTAACTGCTAAACTGTTTCAGAGCAGTCATGATCTTACTGGGAAGAGTTAAAAAAAGATGTGCTTTGCTCAGCAAATTTATGCCAGATCAGTTGATTATTTTCTCCTTCCATATGAAAATGTTTATGTGGGTCTTTTTTTTGAATGCTTTGAGTTTGCAAATAGCTCACAAAGATGAATTTTACTTTTAGGTAGTAGTGGCAGTCTCACTCAAAACTCAGTAATTATCTCAGCCTCTCACAAAGCGTAGTGCATTTTTTCCCCTAGGAAACTGCTCTTTTTTTCTGGTTTGAGAGAATGTAAGATAGTTTTGCAGGAATTCAGAAATGCAGCTAAATGTTACCACTAGATGTCATTAGCAATAAAGATGATTGACAGGGAGGCTGCTAATGCTTATGAAATGTAGGTCAATCTGAGACTGAGCAATTGATTTATCTTGATYGCTAAAATATTTAGTATGTGGTAGCTTCATGGATTCATCAGCAGACATTTTGGATAACGTATTTAAGTTACTGATCTTGGGGGAATCTGAAGCCTAGTCAAATTTATGTTTTGTCTTTGTTTTCTAGTTTACAAAGCAAAATTCCTTAGTCTAATTTAACTGACCATGAAAGCATGGTGATTGCCATTATGTTAAGATAACCATGTCTGCCTGCTGCCCAGGAGCAGAGGACAAGCAGCTTTCTTTACGGCTTGTTCTATTTAAAATCGTAGCTAACGACCATTTTCCAGTTACTACCAACATCCTCTCTCTTAACATACTGTAGCCTAATCAATTTTGGAAGCAGAGTTCCTAAACTGAGTCCTAAGGGCACAAGAACTCACTCGAAACCCCTCAAAATGTTTTTGGCCACAAAGCTCTGCAGGCAGGGCTACCTTGCCCCAAGGCATGGCAAATGCATTCCGTGACTAACRCGGGAGCTGCTGCTGCCCCGGCCCCTGGTGCTCCGGGTGATGCTGCACCCGGCTGTAAGCATGGGGAGCGCGCCCTAAAGCTTTCGGGGAGAAGGGAACATGGCCAGGTAACCCCCACGTCTGTAACTCCAGTTCAGTGCTGAAAGCGTGCCGGCAGCTTGAGAGGCCCCTTGCCAGAGCCTGAACCGATGATTTGGCCTGTGCTGATGGGGGCAGGTGAGATTAATTAGTTTTGCAGCTGAATTGTGGGCTTGGCCAGTGAGTTCAGGAATATTTCTCTGGGTTATGAAACAGGTGGCAGAGAAAACCCGGCCTGACTCCAAACCGAACTGCTTCCAAGCCCTAATGCACTGGGATTTTAGGTTTTAAAAAATAAGTAAATAAAAATCAAGACATGGGGGGAGTCGCTTTTCTCGTATACACTTCCGATTGCTTCTAACGCTTGCTGTATATATAATGGTGATGAATTTATTTCCGWATGGATTTTTCTCCTGTGTATTTAAAAATAAGAATGTTTCTTCTAATGATAAGAGACCTTCTGATGTGCTTCTTTTTAGGAAACCGATAGATGAAATATTTAGATGAGCTTTTGTCTTCTGTAATTTCATAAATTCAGCATTTGAAATYCTTAAGCAAATCAGCAAAACACATGTCAGGTTTCAGCAGTCCAAGACATCCTATGCAACGATGAAAAGTAATCCATGGAGAATGACACCGGTCATTACCCGTGGTTTTAAGACTSTTGTAGCAGCCCACTACCCAGGAAGCACGTTTGTGACGACCAAGGCGCTCGGGCCAGAAAGCCTGCGTTCTAGTTCGGCTGCTTTCGTCTCCCCCCCCCCCAGGCAAGCTCAGTGTCCCGTGTCAGCTGCTGGGACAGCGCTGAGCTAGATTACACCAGCAAAGATTTCGGGCTGCAGTGTTTGCTGTCTCGCCAGCCCACAGCTCAGAATGAATCTGTGAGTTTTTATACATAGCACATGGTTTTGCAGTCAGCCAAATACAGCGGACTCTTGGGCCAGAATGAAAGAGCTCACCTATTTGTAATGCATAGCTTAATTAAAATATTAAGATGCCAGGAACTTCCAGCTTTATCGTAATGGTAAATAACCATCTTTGGTCAATATAACTGTGCCTTATTAGCCTGTAAATTTAGTATGTATTATAAAGGAGTATTAGTGCTTAGGTTTCCTGGTCTTTGAATACTTTTTTAATGCTGCCCTCTAGAGGAGATATTTTTGTAATGGAGAGAAACAAATTTTATGCTTGGACAAATTTTATGCAAATTTTATGCAGTGACACTGTCCCTTAATTGACAGCACACAGGGATGGGCACACCTTTTGCATAACTATATGGTTTGAATTGATATTTGTAAAACAGGAGTGCATAGATAGAAACTTTAAGCTTTTTTCCAAATCTSGTATTTCTTTCTTGGGAAATACCAWTRTATTCTCACTTCTTTGGGTTTTTTTTAATCCCATTGTTGCCCAGACAATTTAGAGTGTTATACAAATAAAATCTATCTGTAGTAGTTACCTGTCAAGTTTCCATTTTTAAATTTTAGAGCATGTAAGCTTTGAATTATTTTCTTTACAGACAACAGCCTTATATTTAAAATATGCAAAAATATTAGTAACAACAGATGATAAAAATGTAAAAATTGAAATGTCCCCAAACCACTTATCCTGGACAAATACTGTAGGGATCTGGCTGAATCCAGATCAGTGAGTTTGGTTCCAACTTGCACTGGYGTAGCTAGGAGTGTCCTCAGTAGCTGTCCAAAGGTGGAGTAAAACCTCGGTACTGCTTTATTTCRTTTGAAACTCCTAAGTTTTACCTTTTAAGTATCTGCTGACGTGCTTAGTAGCACAGCCAGCCTTCCAGTTGCTTAACCAGGAAGATTTTCAAGTGAGAGGTGAAGTATTTGGATAGATTTTAAGAGGCTGTTTAGCTTGCCAAGGCAATCACTGTGGCATATACTGACCTTGGCAACCTTACAGGACAGCATGTATGTAAGAATATTTCTTGGACCCTTTTGCAATAGTGATTTAAAAAAAAAAAGAGGGGGGAAGAAAACATCTGGTCACTCTAGTTAGTCCAGTCTCACTGTCATTTACTGGAGTCACCTGCCTTTTAATCCGTGTCCATGGCACTGCAGTGAACCTGACCGTAATTAGTAGTTTGGAAGCTACTCACAGCTCCACTTTGGGGAATCTATTGCAGACTGAAGCAAACCAGTGAGTAAAAACCCATCCATTTTCTAAACTTTGTTTCCCTTGGTTATCATTTACATCTGTAAGCTAAAAATTACTTATGGTATTTTCATATCCCCGGGTGAACTACTGCAACTTTTCCATATGCTTCTGTACCATTAGATGGCACAACAAAAGGGATGTCTAACTATTGTTTAATCTGCAACTAAAGTAAGTGCCGAAAACCTGTCACTTAGAAATGAATGGAAGAAGGACTTAATAGATKGTATGACTCTATACTACTGTAGAGAGCCTGGGGGAAAACCACAGGAAAGCTGGGAAACATGAGTTTTCAATGCATAAGAAGTGGCATTATTGACAACAGGGTGGAATAAGAAATACATTATTAACATTTGCGGTTTTCCTACGTCTTAGGACAACAATCAATCCCTGTTTGCTAAGTTCTGGTGGAAGTTGCCTCATACTTGCGCAGTTTCATGGAACAGTTAGCTCACTTGTGTCTGTGTGTGGTTTCTTATATAATGTAGATATTAATGAACAGAAACTTAAAACGGAGATGTCCCAAGTATCTGTAAATGACACTAGTACCACTTGCTGCTTTTTTATATGCTGTTAAACACTGCGTTGTATGCTTAACTTTGAAAAGTGCGTTTTACATGATGTTAGTAAGTACAGGTGGGTGCGTATCAAATTTGCATTTCTGCAGTTACATAAAAAAATTAGGAGCTGGTTGTGCAAAGCAAAAGCACCCCCATTACCCASTGTATTTCCAAATTAAGCAGAAGAGGTAGTAAGTTGCCATCAGTTAGAATGAGAGTTGGAGTCCTGTTGTGTTTGCTGGTTAGTTTCATAGAGGGAGYGCAGTTTTAAACACAACTTCATAATGTAGCAACTTTTTGCGCTACTATTTGGGGTTCTTTTTTCTGTTATGTTAATCAAAAATATTCAATATTATGAATGTTCAGCACAAAATACAACAGTCAAAACAAAGCCACCTGCTCGGTTGCATTAAATTACTTTGGGCATAGAAATATTTTAAAACTGGCATGTACGCTAGCATTTCTGAAACAACGTAATTTGAGAAACTATACCTGCTGGTATTTAAAATCTAAATGAAAATCTTACTTATTTGTATACAGTTTAGAAAAATACAGGCAATGTGTGCTTTATCTGTCCTTATTTGTTTTGAAATTATGCTGATAGGGCTTAATCCTCTACCATGTTATGCAAGTGTCCCTTATTTATGTAAGTAGTTGCATCACTCCAGTAAGGCTGTTCAGAGGAGAAAGGGCTATTCGCATCTGTGTGCAGTTTGGACACATTGCGAAAATTAGTTTTGTTTTGAATGTATTTACATGGTATTTTATACAAAGCTGACTAAATCTCTGTAAAATGTATCACCTTTAAAAAGAAATATATATAGATATTAAAAATACAGAAAATGTACTTAACATCTCTATTTGCAAACTCTTTGTGATTTTTAATCATGTATGTGCCGTAAAAAGTATTCTATTTACTCATTTCTTTGGGGAACAACTACTTTTAAAATGAAGGCATTAATAACAGTATTTCTTATCCATTGTTTCAACATGTTAAAATGGTATTAATTAGTATTGCATCATGTATTTCTAGTTTAAAGCTGTAATGGACAGTACATTAGCTTGAGACCTCCAAAAGTATTTCTTCTTGTGCTTTCTGTAATAAAAGCAAAGACTAGATTTTGAAAAATGGTCTCTCTGTACAGATTGCTTTTACAATTGTGTGAATATGTATAATGAACTCTGCATTTGTAACCAAGAATAGACTTTCCAAATTGTAAATGTTCAGGTTGTTATTATAAATAGCTACTAAATATCTTAACCGGACAAGAGTTCAAATAAAGATTAACAGCCATTAATAACTTTTCCTCTACTGTCTTTTGTTACTTAAAACCTGACTTTTATGCAACAACTGCGTTTGACTTCCTAAATTCAATSTAACTTTAAGTGCATAGCAATTTGGTTTTGGATTCTCCRTATTACACAAAATTTAAATTGCTCYCATGTTTATCAAATAACTGAAACTAAAGATAATTATTGGTGGCTGTATCTAGTCAGCAACGAAGTCTGCCAAGTATGTAGTTTTAAAAGGGTCTGCTCCATTTTCTAGAGTCTTCTTAACAGATGTTGTCAGTTTAAAACAAAAGAATGTGAACATGTACTTGGAAGGAAAAAAAATCTGGCATCTTTTAGAATGAAGCTTGATAAGTTTATGAAYTCAGGTTATGGGATACAACACCCACAGTGGCAGAGGACTCAACCCATCCCATAACATCCTTTCTGGTTCTTTATCTTCCTGTTTTTCTTTAAGTAATTCCAGTCAAACAGGAACGGAGGAATGACCATTCTAATCTGATGACAGCATTTCCTCTTTTAATCCTAACTATTGCCTAAACTAGGATTGGCTCTCAAGTAGTCAGTCAGGTCTACCTCTCTGTCACCGACCAAACACGAGAGCACAACAATATAAATGGTTTGGTTTTACTTTTGCTTAAATAGTGAAGGATGTGTTGAACAATTAATACAGTTGTAACACCTAATGTTACCTATAGGCTACCACCTCAAATTATTTTCAACTGTAAAAGAAACTCATTGGGGAAGTAAGTATTTCAAAAGAGAGAGTTATGATATAGCTGTAATAATGATCCTGAAGAGCCCTCAAAAACATGTTMTTGCCTCTGAGGTGCCTGGTAACCGAGTGGGATGGGGGGCCATATGCCACCACCCGTGGTGTAACACCACAAGGTATAGTTTCCACGTGAGCTGCCAGCAGCCTTGCAGGACCCCCACGGATGCAGCCTCTCCCCCATTCGTGCCACGGGACCTCGGAGATGAAGTCACCGCTCCGATGCTGTAAGTGAGGAGTCCAGCCTCGCAGCCGGAGGAGCCCGAAAGCACTGGTGAGTTACTGTTCTACTCCTTGTGAAATCAGCTTGCCTAAAGCTACGTTTTGGGCGTTAATTGGGAGCGGCGGGGAGGTCAGGGGCTGGGCTCCGTGATAAGGGAGGTGCGCAGTTTAGCGCAGCCCCACGTGCCGTGCCTGTGCCCTTGTGCAGCCTCTGCTGACCCTCACGGCAAGGCACCCTTCCCCGCCGCGGTGAATCCCCCCCGCTCCCCCACCGCGGCAGCACCAGCTCTGCCGGCAGCGCTGCGCCAGGCGCCCGGCGCGGCCCGCAGGGGGCGCCGCAGTGGCGGGGCGGGGCGGGCCCCTCCCCGGCCCGGGCCGCCCTCCGAGGGAGGCGGCACCTCCCCGGGCCCCGGCGAGAGCRGCCATGAGGCCGGCGCAGCGCTCCCGGCAGGAGACCCTGGCCCTGCGGCGGCAGCTCATCGGGTAAGTGCCTGCTGCGGGAGGGAGAGACGGCCACCGCCGGGCTGCCCGTCCCGCCTGACGTGGCTGCAGGGGCCGCGCCCCGGGCCCTGGGCTGGGGGCGGGCGCCGCGGGGCCCCGCTGCCGGCCCTGCCCGCCGGCGGCTCTCGCCCCCCGGGCGGCCAGCRCGGCCTGTGCACGCCTCCCGCGGCACGTCGGCAGCGGCGCGCCCGGGCTGCGCCCGGCCCTCGGACACCGCGACTGCTCCCGGGGCTAAGGCACCGAGCTGCTGCCCCGCCAGAATGCGAGGATTAAACCAGCAACATCGCGGGGAAGGTCGGTGCTKTTAGCATGCGAAGCCTAATTTTACTGGTGTAATTAACAGTAATTACCATTTCTTACGGAGAGGGGTTACGAAACTGAAGTATAAAACCTGTATGATATCTAGCGTGCCTGTTTAAACTTTAAACTGCTTAGAAAGCATTTTCTGTCAACTTAGCTGAGAACACGACGTGGAGCCGAACCAACCCACCTGCAGCACTGCTGGAAGCTCGCAGGTACTGCCAGACGATGCTGGGCCAGGCAGAGCTCTGGCTGACCTAGTGTTATAGCCTGCCTTCCCGAAAACTTTTTATTACACCAAAAAGGYGATRGAATTAACAACATAYGTCTGCCCAATTTAACAGAATTAAGTACAAGACTCRGTTCCSAACTTCCAACTCCTTGTGTTGCTTYAACTGACCTAAAAAATATTAGTTCTGTAGACTGCAACCAGGAAAGGCAGCGGAACTGTTGATATTTAACTGTGGGAATGCTTTCATRTTGTCTASATTCAAAAACAAGGCTACTTTAATCTTTGTATGTTTTATGAATCCAGAAGTTGGGCTGAAAGTAAATGCTGGAATTAGAATTGTGCCAGTTACACAAACCTAAGGAATACAACTCTGTGTATTTAATCTTTTTGTAACTAACTGATTTGCCCTGCCACTGGGAACAAAGACCCAACCTCTGTAAGTACTTTCTTAGCATCTGTTGAACAGTCAGGATAAGCTTACAAAAAAACCCTGACTGTTTCACCATTCTACCGCCAGCTCACACAGAAAGKATAGGATTCCTGTAGGGGAGAGATACTGAAGCAGTTTCTCATTTTATCATTGTCTTTTGTTGTTTGTTTGACAATGATTTTGTATTTATGGTCAAATTATTTTCGTTTTGGATAAGCAATCTTTTCCTAAATGAAGCATGAAAGTTTGGCATTGCCCTTCAGAGTCAAATCTCTGCAATTCCTACTTAGGCAGACATGTGTTTCAGTTTTACTTGTTTGGCAATTTATTTAAAATGTGAAACAAAACAAATGCACTTAAGTAGACCCAGCCTTATAAAATCACTCAAGGTTTCAGCTAAGGTTAGGGAAGCTCTAGACGGACGTAACATAACAATCACCCACACCATGCTATCTGGAAAAATCGGGATCTTAGCAAGAATATAATAAAAMCAATCGCAATATAAGAGAAAGGCACCAAAGAGAATTGCAAGAACACGAAGGGCAGCAGGCATAGACAGTAACTGTAGTTCAGACTGCATGAAACTACAGAGGTAAGTCCTATCTGCGTGCTGTGGTTGGATTCCTAGTGAAGTTCTGGAGCGAGGGGCTGGGTTTTTTYCCCTGCAAGTCTAACAAAACTGGACTTGATTTAGAGCACAAGGCCTCCTCTCTTCCCCATCCCAGATTTGTTTTAGGGGCCAGAAGTAGGATGACAGCATGTGCTGGCAAACTGGGGAAACGTCTTTTTCTTGATTAACTGACTGAACTGAAAATACTACCAGCAGAACAAACTATGCAACTTTTAGAATTCACTAAGATTTATTTTGCTTTCTGATGCTTGCCGTAGCTCTTCTTGCAAGCTGTTTTTTTCTAATGATCCGGTGAAGATCGTAAAGGCAAAAGGCCAGTATATGTATGACGAGAATGGAAGACGGTACCTTGACTGCATAAACAATGTTGCTCACGGTAAGTCAAAAGTCACGTTAYTTGCTACCATGTTTTCTAAGCAGAACGAGGAACAACCAGTGCTTTTTATCACTGTTGCATTGTGTTGGGGGAGGGGTTGTCTAATTGGAAAGTGGAAGAAACCTCTGGAGCCTAGTCTGGGAAATTACTGTTCTTGTTTGAATTTCTGTATGTGTSAATGTGCTTTCCAGACTTGCTTCCTGTTCTGCCTTCCTAGAAACATACTTATCCAAAATTTACAGGTTTTTTTCCATGAAAGCTCAAGTAAAGCACCTAACTGTAACACTAACAAATGGCTTGACAGTTTGTTGTATTTGTAAAAGTTACTGCCAAGGGTGCTGTCGCAGGACCGCTGCTCAGTGYGGTGCCTTGTCTGTATATTATGAAGTAGCTGTTTCTTTCTTACAGTATTTGAAATCTCTCCAAATTGTCAGTGCTGTCACTAGCACCCTAGCAGGGCTAATAATTCTTTGATGGTAAAGCTTACCTGCACATACCCAAACCCCCACCTAAATTATTCCAATGTCTAAATCCAAATACTAAATTAGCCACTATTTGTTTTAGCATATCAATTTCTAGTATTCAACTACAAACCATAAAATACAGTAACAGGCAATTTCAAACTTTCTGAGCAAAAAAAAAGGAAGTTTTAAGTGAAAGCTTTCAAGGCGTACCGACATTGTCTTCTGCTGACAATATCGTTAATGCCCCACTGATGAAATACGATCATCAACGATGACAGCTCTGTACTAATAGAGACATCTAAGTGKTAAGCCGGTATGCGTTTGTTAACCAACACCATGCGTAACATGGAAGAACTCTCAAATCACTCTCCACGCTCTCTTGCAGTTGGACATTGTCACCCTGATATAGTAAAAGCATCCCATGAACAAAACCAATTGTTAAATACAAATTCTCGTTATCTTCATGACAACTTGGTCGATTATGCAGAGAGACTTTCAAAAACGCTACCTGCGAAGTTATGCGTCTTTTATTTTTTGAATTCAGGGTAAGTGAGGTATATTGGAATTGGTAATTCTGTTTTCACTAGTTATATACAGGCAAGTAAAATACTTCATTATCAACAGCCAACTGCATGATCTGGTGTGGATGACTAGATAATGACAAAAAACATAGTTTGGGTTTTTTGTTTTTGAAGAAACTCTGGTCCTTTTTAGAACTTCAGTGACTCTGAAGTTCACATTTAGCAAACTATCGGGAAAATAAACTAGCCCTTTATTTAAGAAGGGTTTTATTCTGTTTATAAGGCCTTGGACTACAAAACATTAACATAAATATTTATTGTATTAGTTTCTGGTCTGACTTGKCTTCTGAACTGGAAATTACTTCTATTATCAAAATTAAATGTAACAATGCATATTTCTTCTTGGGGCGGGGGTTGTGTTCCCAAGCAAACTACAGCTAAAAAAAAAAAGAAAATAACTGTTTCCGAAGTAGTTTCTGTACTCCAGCTTTTTAAGATGGATTCTGTTCTGGTGAACAGTCCTACCTAATGAGTGCTGATTGCTAAGGGATCTGCGAATGACATGCATCAAGTCCAGTCTGTTCTCTGCAGATGCAAACAGCATTGCAACAGAGGTCAGAATTTCAAAACTCAGACATCCACAATGAAACACTTATCGAATTTTTCAATTGTAGATCTGAAGCTAACGATCTTGCCCTAAGATTGGCACGACAGTATACAAAACATGAAGATGTTATAGTTTTAGACCAGTAAGTATATTGGCAATTCTATCTGCTATCGGGTACAAGGCTCAGTTTTGGTCTGTGGTCAGAGCAKTTCTGAAAACCTGTTGTAGTAGAAAGACTGTAACCAGGAAATTGAGGGAAGCAGTTTTTTCCCCTCTGCTCAGTATTTGTGAGACCAGCTGAGAACCGTGTCCGGGTTGGGCCCTCCAGTACCCAACAGACATTAAGGAGGGAGGCCAGCAGTGGCCTGCCACCATGGGTAGGGAGCCGTAAGAGGTTAGGAAAATTTTATTTGTTTAGCTGTAAGAGACAGCTAGAGGGAGATCTTACTGTAACTACAACTGTCTAATGGGAAGGGGCAGAAAAGATGAAGCCAGGCCTGAAGATGTATGGACGTAAGTTCAAACCTGAGGAATTCTGATGAGATATAGGGAAAAACTCTTCTACCATGAAGGTGGTCAAGTACTAGAACAGGATGCCCAGAGACACTGGGAACKCCATCGTTGGAGGGTATTCAGAAGCAGGCCAGACATGTCCCTTCCAGTTGTTCTGCAATCTTGTAATACTGCTCAYGACTTAGACTAGTCACGGGCCCTGGCAAACCAGTGACAAGGAGTACTGTCCCTCTGCATCCCCTATATTCAGATGTGCAGAATTCTAAMTACTACTGAGCTTTTTCTCAGCTTAAGTGTGACTGTATTCCCACCAGGTGACAGAGCCTAGCTACTCTTTAGCTATCAGTAATGCTAATCCTAAAGAACTCTTGACGCTGAGGAAATTACTGTTTAGTTCTGCTAATTGTTTTTTAAGTGCTTACCATGGACATCTGACATCCTTGATTGACATAAGCCCATATAAATTCAGAAATCTAGAAGGACAAAAGGAATGGGTCCACGTGGTATGTACTTCAGCCTGTAACTATCAACTACTTGTCAATTTAATGAAGTCCCATTTAATATATACTGAATATAGGATACTGTTCCTTTGCATAGGCTCCTGTTCCAGACACATACAGAGGACTTTACAGAGAAGACCATGAAGATTCAGTAACAGCCTACGCTAATGAAGTGAAAAATATTATTGAGCAAGCGCATAAGAGGGGCAGAAAGGTAAAAAGCGATTCCCTTACCCATTTGTCTTGCCTTAGAAATGAGCATGGCTGACTGTCAATGCCATTCAGGACTACTGAGCTAAGTGGTATGGACTTGTCAAAAAGCAAAGATCACATAATCATGCAAGAACCATCTAATGACAAAGAGCTTGCTAATTGTCAACACAACTTCCACAACYTTCTGTATTGGGTTCCAAACATTACATGCTGAATATGTTTCAGATGGCTGCATTTTTTGTTGAATCTCTGCCAAGCGTGGGTGGTCAGATCATTCCACCAGCAGGCTATTTTCAGAAGGTTGCAGAGTAAGTGGTCATTCATTATCTTAACTTTTTAAATTTAACATACTTGCTAAATATAGATGATAGAGAATTTCYCTGCCTGCTGTAGCATATAGCTTGACAGGCAGGAAATGGCCTGTGTCGTCTTGTTAGAATATAAACTTTGTATGGCAAAGGCCTGCTTTTAAACTGATATAGAATATCAGTTTAATATAGAGTATCAGTTTATCTATATAATATCAGAATATCTATATAATATAGAATATCAGTTTAAAACATGATATCACTTTTAAACATGATATAGAATATAGGCTTGTACAAGTTTGTTTCCTGGAAGTTTGCAAAGTAATACTTTCTGCATGTTTTAAACAGTAAATATTATGATGTTCTGTTCCCTCTAACACAATATGTTATGTTACAGGCACATGCACAAAGCAGGAGGTGTATTTATTGCTGATGAAATTCAAGTTGGCTTTGGCAGGGTTGGCAAGCACTTTTGGGCATTCCAGCTTCAAGGAGAAGATTTTATACCCGATATTGTCACTATGGGGAAACCAATAGGAAATGGGCACCCTATTGCCTGYGTAGCAACAACAAAAGAAATTGCAGAAGCATTTGCAGCCACAGGAGTAGAGTATTTTAATACAGTAAGTAAAAAGTTGACCAAACTCTCCTTCCCTACAGGAGTTTAAGTATTAGAATGAGATAATCATGCAGCATTTTTATTCATCTTTATTACCCACACAGTTACTGTTTATATTATTTGTATCTTTCTAGTATATAACTTTCTGAATACTGGCTCCATCTGCTATAAATGGCAGTATGCTCATTGTATCACTGAGGCTACACTTTCAATGACAAGATTGCATCTTTCTTCCCTTTCCCTGGCTATGTGTGTTCTTTTCCTGACCTCAGTTTGGAGGAAACCCTGTTTCATGTGCGATTGGATTAGCTGTGTTAGATGTGATTGAGAAGGAACACCTTCAGGCTCATGCCACAGAAGTAGGAAACTTCTTGATGAAGCTACTCAAGGAGCAGAAAATCAAGCATCCCATCATTGGTGATGTCAGGTATCAGTGCCTTTTTTACATTTTTAGCTGCTTTTTGTTTGGTCAAACTACTCAGTCCAACTGATGTAGTTTCAAGAAATTCATTAAATCTGCGTTTTCAGCAAAAATCAGCAAAATGCTGTACATTAGATTAAAAAAAAAATTTGAGCTTATCAAAAGACTGATCACTTTGCCGCTCCAGGCCAGTACTGCTTTATTGATTTATTAGTTGCTACAGAAATTCACTTTYCTGTTTGAACTCTTACTTCAAGTGCACAAAGAACAGAATTAATGAGCTGGAAGGAAAATATGTTTGACATCATGTCCTGTGCTGGCATTCTGAGCAGACAAAAGTCTGTACTGTATTACTGCATTTCTTCAAAACAGCAATACCTTTTCTATCACTAGCCCAACATCAGGTTAATTCTCATGCAGTAAAGGTTTGGCCTCACAAAAACCTGTCTCAATTTTTTAGTTCACTTGCAGTTCCTTCCCCTGACACAGATTGACTATTTTTATTTCTTTTAAAGGGGCTCTGGTTTATTCATTGGAGTGGACTTAATCAAGGATCAAGCAGAAAGGACCCCAGCCACAGCAGAAGCAGAGTATCTGATAACAAGGTACAAGGGACAATCATGTAGTTCCCCAATGTGCGAGGCAAGCACGCAATTAGAGTAACCTTGTCACTCGATAGTTGTTAAAMTATAGCCAACTGGCAGAAAAAGAAACCAGTCAGTGCAGAAAGGCATTGTCTGGACAGCCTGCATGCTGATGCTTGCAAGTTTTTTTGAACTACATGCAAAGGTAAACATAATTCTTTGTTATTGCTCTTTCCAGACTTAAGGAGGAATAYATTCTACTGAGTACGGATGGGCCAGGAAGAAATGTGCTTAAATTCAAGCCTCCAATGTGCTTCAGTATGGAGGATGCAAAATTTGTTGTGGACACAATTGACAGACTACTAACAGGTAGTACAGATCAAAACTGCCTTACAGAGGGTTGCTGTTGGACCACCTTAAAGTCAACACTAAACCAGTGAGCCTGCTTTTCAGAAGTGCTAAAATAGAGCCAAAATGATAAATATTGAGCACATAGGAAAATTAGTCTTAGTCAATGCAAGTTTAGCTTTCACTTCTAAATTATCCTGTTTAAAGTTTTCTGACAAAACTTTAGTCCACAGATGCACATGCCTTTTAAAATAATTTTGCTCTGGCAGAGGTTGAATTGTTTACCTATCTGAACAAGGACAACTGGTAAAAGCTGTCCAAATCTCATTCCTGAAAGCCATAATCTGTGTGCATTTGCCACTTAGCTTTTTATACAACTTCTGTGCACTCAGTATTAACCAAGTTAGCGCAAAAACTTGTCTCAAAGTCATGAGTTCGCTAAAYTGTTGCTTATTCTCTCTCCAGATATGGAAAAAGAATGTCTGAACCAACAGAAAACATCCCTTCGTTCTACCTGAGCAGGTATTTATATTCACCCTTTACTATTTAAAAGCCAAGGTTACTAATTTTGCAAGCACTGTCACTGGCAGTAGAACAGGACCAAGCTTCCTCAGAGATGCTTTTACCTGAAGTTAGTTTGCAGGAATTTTTGGCAATCTAGAAGCATGGACCAGACTCATRTACATCTGGCATTCACAGCTACCTTCTATCAGTCTGACACTTCTAGTAACACTGTATGTATTCATTTGTTTGCARACTAGGTCCAAGGTGTCCCAGAAATGCCTACAGCTTGTCCGAGAAGCTTTAAGAGTGACTGGGTTTAACCCTTGGCATGCAAATGACACGCACATCAAGACAAAAACACAGCTTTTATGCTTAGCTGCTCAGTGCCTTAAGTCTCCAGACAGAAGCTGTTCCAGCTGCGTAACTACTTCTCAGCAATCCCCCCTTAACTGCCCTTAAGGGCAGGAACACTGTACATTCTGCATGCCACAATTTGGGAACCTCCACTTACGCTAACAGCTTTATGAAGAGCTATAAACTACTTTTACTATGTTTTACTTAACATCTGACTTCTTTGAAATAGTATTGCCTTCTCTTCTCTTGAACATTTTTGTCTACTTCGTGGGATCGTTTCAGGTTCATGGCTTAAGCATCAGTTTACCCCTATACTCAGAAGTTTGTGGGCATCAGTAAGACTGAGTCCTCTTAAGTTTTCCAAGCCTTGTAAATCTTGGTATCTGCTGAGGTCCCTCTATAGCTTGCTTACAGAGAACATCTAGCTGCAACTCATTTTGCCRCACACTCACGAGCACAGTGTACACTTACAGTTAACACCTCGGTAACAACACCCTTTGGTACACTTAGTCCTTCTTCAACCTACTCAGACTAAAAGGCAACCAAGTGGTTTTTAACCAAGTGCCCAGTAAAACTCTAGGTACCTGGACAGGAATGTACCTAACATAATCAATGTAATCATTGGTGGCCTCAACAACCATACTAGATTCACAGTGCTATGGCCCTGAGCTAAGGAGAAACATGCTTTTAGTTCAGTGCAATATTAGTATAGCAGGCATGAGAAAAATGTGTTAATATTTTATTTAGCAAGTTAATGGAAAGACATACAGCTGTTTGTACTACTTGTTCTTGAGAACAAAAAGATTACTCAACAGTGCCAGTTTAACTTAGAGGCCTAATGACTTAATGTGTTTGTCTGCAATCTAAACTAAGCCAGAAAAATGCCTTTATTTTCTACAGGAAACCAAGAATGCAAAAAGCCTCTTACTAAGTACAGTTCTAGTATGACACTTACATATAATGTAAGTCAAAATGAGGCAACAAAGTAGATTCCTTTTAATGATGCTTTTACAAAAAAAACATAACATTATTTTCTTTCCATAGGTTTCAAACAATGTTGAAGATCTATTACTAAGAAACATTATTCTACTATAATGCACATTTAATCTTCATCCTAGCATGCCTTAGACCAGATAAGTTACCTTTGATTTTGTTATTTTCAGTTACCTTGTTATTAGTAAAAGCTTTAGGAGAAATAAATTTTACAAGAGCTTGTTTCAACTCTGGCAGAAGTGTGGAAGTGGCTTTTATTTAAAACAGCATATCGAAAACTGATTATAAAGGAATGTATTTCTAGTAGCTACTATAAACTACATTTTCTAAATTCATGCTCTTTCAGGTTATGACTTTTTGAAAAAAATTAAGATGAGCCAATGTTTTGGTTTTTTTTCAGTATCTGCTGCTACCTATGCAAACGCCATTCTAGCTGCCAGTATACTCAGTCCTTCCCAAGCTCCTCTGACCAGTTTCAGTAGCCAGTTTCATAACATGGTCCCTAATAGCACTATATCCAACAAACAGTCTCAAGGACCAGATTAAGTCAAAAACTTCAGCCCCAAATTCATAACATCAAATGCATGAGGAACAGACAGCTGAGGGCCATGGCTCCGAAACCAGTTCTTACAAATTATTCTGTCCTCAAGAAATACCCAAGTAGGATTAGTAAATTAAGAGTACATTACAGCCATAAGCAACAACCCTGCATACAGGCCCTTGCTTTCACCAGGCAATTACATGTTCTTTGTATCACAAACTTTTCATGCAAAGAAGAAAGGGAAAGCCAGCTCTGCATTTAAGTACCAGTATCCTCAATTTCTGCTTAAGGCCACATCCATCACCTGTCAAGGAAGCATTATCTGAGAACCTACTTCCAAAAAGCACCAACATAACAGCCAGCTGACAAACTATTGCTAATACACTAGCCAGAAATACTGCATCAGTATGGTCCTGATACTATGCAAATTCCCTGTTGGAGGGCAAACTGTCTGCTAGAAAAATACTCTGCTACCCCTTACTTCATAAGAAAACAAGTAAAAGGATGCAATAAAGTATTTCAGTTTTAAATCTTGAGACAGTAGTACTTTTAAATACTGTACTCATGTTTCAGTGGTCTGCAATTTTTTAATTTGCAAGCTGGGCATTAGATTACATACTCCAGCTGTAAAGGTGTCATGTCAACTACCAGATTTAAGATCTGCTGCATCTTTTTTATACTCAAGATTTCCACTTAACCCCAGGAAAGTCTTRCAGACTTCTAACTTCACAGCAAGTTTTTCTTTTCAAGGACAGCCAGCAGGGAGCAGCATATTATAGTCCCTGCAGGAATAGCTGCATCCCTTGTTAAAAAAAGTGAAAAGGTCACTCGTAACATCTGTTTATGTCTTCACTTAGTTACTTGGTTTGATTTCACTTCTGGTTCCCATTTGTTCAAATAGAATTCATTACAAGAAAAAAAACTGTCAGATTTTACTTTAAAAGGTAAGCAAAAAATCAAACCGACTACTCCAACAAAGTTTACTTTGTGCAGCAGCTCTTGCTACTKATTTATAAATCTGAGATTGGGACTATTCTGCAGCAAGACAGGCAAATCACATGATAGTTATTGCCTTAAAATAGTGGTAAACTAGTCAAAAAAGAAGAGTGTATTTCTAGCTGGTCACTCATCTCTAGAGAAAGTTCGGCCTCTTTAGAGGCAGCTTTGTTGTTTTTCCTCCCACAACTTTAGTGGAAGTTCTTTAGCCTTTTTTGATACACAAAAAGGCTGCAAAAATTCAGACTTTGCATTGGTAATTTAATGTCTGTCTAACCTGTCTTTCAAGGCAGGTATACATGCTATTAAGAACTTGTAGAAAAGTCTCAGACCCAAGACAGTGAAACATGAAGGAAGAGCAGCTAGCTTCTCGTACACCTCTTAGCTTCCTCCTGCAGTGCTGTCTAGACTCCCAAGCCCTACCTGAAACCGATGCCTCTGGCTCCTCCTAGCAGAGCCCTACAATGCAGACACCAACACAGTTACGCTGAGCCTCTGTACTCCTCTAGAACACCAGCATGCCAGCACAGCCTCCGCAACAGCTGGGGCCTTCCACCCGAGTTCTCTTCCGTAACCTCCAGGCAGAAGTGACTGCAGTTTTTAGCTGCCACTTAACTGCAAGGGAGCACAACTACCAACACCGCCTTCTAGTTTTAAGATTAAAAACATTTTATCACAACTCTTCATCTACCAAGGTACTGCCATGAACTAGTTTCTGGGAACAGTATACTGGCATTTTACTAATACATAAGCTGAAGAATGGCACAAGACACTAGATTACGCCTTTTTTATTTCAAAAGCTAGGATAGCTTCAATATCCATGTCATGGTGAATCAGAACACATGTAAAATACCTTACAATACATTAGATTCCAAAAAGGTACCAAAAAGTACAGTAAAATTAACACTTCCATTACAGGAAATGTATGACACAAAAACAATACAAAATAAAAAGGTGGAAAGTGACACTGGTTCCCTAAGATGCATCTCATTCTGTACAACTGGAGTAATGCAGAGTCCACAGTTAACTCCAAGAGGCAGTCCCTAGATGCAGAGCTGCAGCTTTAAGCAGACCCTCAAAATCAGTTTCAGTTTAACCTATTAATAAAATCATTAATTAATATCTTCAGCAAGGCTGAAATTTACACACCACACTGTCTAGACAACTAGTTATCTGTAAGTATTAAACATGTAAAACATTTCCAGGGAGCTCTTCCAAGTAAGATGCACATTTAACAGGCCATAGAAATTTATTGTAAAGTTAAATTTGGTACAGAACTGAAATATCCATCTACAGCATTGTATACAAAACCTATGCAGTCATTTTCCAAAAGAGACCATGCCACTGCATACCTGAATAAGTTTGATCAATATGGCTTGTAGTTATTCTGATGACCACCACGTCTTGGTGTCTTCCCATAATTTGCACTGCCTTGACCTATGAACAAGAAAACAAATGCATTAAACTGCTAATTAATTACGCTTGCTTATACCCAATACAGTTCTCTTTACTTACTGTAATCATAGCCTGGTCCATATCCATAATACCCATATCCTGAATAATCATAGCCTCCATAGCCACCATAACCTTGCTGATAGCCGTATCCTTGATTCCCATAACCCTGGTTCCAGTAATTGCCATAACCTTGATTCCAATTTTGACTTTGAGCTATAGAAGGGAAAACCATCCACAAAATCCCATTTTAGTACACACAACTTATTTAGAATGTGTCCATACTAAAGTAGTGCGTGTAGTACTTACCGCCGCCTCTTCCACCTCTGCCTCTTCCTCCATAGCTACCTCTTCCTCCACCACTACTGAACTGTTGCTGCTGGTATACTTCTTTTGGCTGTGCTACCTTAATCTCGCACTGAAAATAAAAAACAAGGGAGAGTGTGTATACTGTCTTATAGCAGCAGCACCCAACCTAACCACCTAGGAAAGCCGGAGGTTACTCTAGAGGCAAAGGAGGTATACGTGCTGTGCTCTGCCACGTGACCAGGACTAATACATATCCAGAAGCATCTGATTTATTGTGCCGCCTGGGCAAAGGTAAGTCACTGTGGGCCATTCAGAGCAGGCCCCTGCTTTCAGAGTGTTTTATACTGCCTGTTCCGTACCACCAACTTCCCCATGGAAGAGAAAGGTTAGTCGTTATSGGCCATTCAAAGCAGGCCCCTGCTTTCAGAGTATTTTATACTGCCTATTCCATACCACCACCTTCCCCATGGAAGAGGAAGGTTAGTCMTTATGGGCCATTCAAAGCAGGCCCCTGCTTTCAGAGTRTTTTATACTGCCTRTTCCRTACCACCAMCTTCCCCATGGAAGAGRAAGGTTAGTCRTTAYSGGCCATTCAAAGCAGGCCCCTGCTTTCWGAGTATTTTATACTGCCTATTCCATACCACCACCTTCCCCATGGAAGAGGAAGGTTAGTCATTAYGGGCCATTCAAAGCAGGCCCCTGCTTTCAGAGTATTTTATACTGCCTATTCTCTACTACCAACTCCCCCCGCAGAAGAGGTGCTGAGGCCACCTCGCCATAGCCACCGCTCCTACAGGAGCCACGAGGCTGCCCTCTCTCCTGGCACAACCTCCAAGACAAGGTATTGCTATCCGACCACTTCACCAGAGCTGCACTGAATGAACAAGGCTCTGAGAAATGCACCAGAATGAGTTTTCCTGGCAGCCTTTGTACACACTACACACTGAGCATCTGTGTTGGACTGTACAGTACACCTACCAACACTTGAAATCATCACTTACCAAATACTGAGAACAGCTAAAACCAACCAGAACTGACATTTCTAAGACAGGTTCCYAAGCCGCAGTTCAAGCTGTCAGCCAGCTTCCTAGTTGCTGAATCTGGGCAGCCTGAGATGAAAGCTACTGCTGCTGTGAAAGGAACAATTCCCTGTGATAGCAGCACCTGAGCAAGCCTGCCTTGGAATTCTTCACCACAGGAGCTTTAAGGTAACCTGCTCTTTTTATTATCATTATGACACAAAAACAAGCCATAGTTATGAGATACAGATACGATTTCTCAGCTCCCTTGGCACATAAGCATTCACCTCTCCTGAAAACAAACTTTATCACTAACTACAGTGTCTTGACAACTACACCAGTGCATTAGGTTTGCCAAAGTTTATTCTGTGCTGTGTCAAGACCAGTCTTAAACTAAGTGCAATCTAAGTCACTGTGTCAGACAGTGTGACCAGACCTAATAGGGCTCTGAATTTAGTGTATGGTCAGCACTGGCCATGGAGCAAGGGAAGAGGGACACCTCCAGCCAGCACACATCATTTGCCTCCAGTCCTCATTAGCTTGACACATGAGCCTCTATTAGCTATTCCCACAGATGAGCAGTCAGCGGTTCAGAGCATCTCACACCACTT
Source organism: Oceanodroma leucorhoa (assembly GCA_030449065.1). Classification (NCBI taxonomy): domain Eukaryota; kingdom Metazoa; phylum Chordata; class Aves; order Procellariiformes; genus Oceanodroma; species Oceanodroma leucorhoa. Next base: position 1,574,202 of record JASVER010000092.1, read on the forward strand.
TTACAGTAGTTCACATAACCAGCTGACCAGGTACAAGTTGCCATAAGCATACATATTTACTCTCTGCATCCTTCTATGGGGTTTACGTGACAAGGTTTTGGTAGCAGGGAGGGCTTCTGAGAGAAGACACCAGAAGCTGCCCCCATGTCAGACAGAGCCATTTTCAGCCAGCTGCTTACAAAGTTAGTGGCTGTAAGCCTTGAATTTATGCAAGTGCTGAAAATAGGTATCTGTTGAAATGGCTTATATTGCTAGACTGATAGATAAATAAGCCAGTTTTTCCACATGTATTTAATGAATGCAATTAGATGCTTTACATACAAAAGCCCCTAGAACATGGCAAGTATTAAAGCCACAAGTATGGGCAAAGAACCTTGGTAGCCCTCTGCGACTGAACTTATGGCAAAAAAAAAAACTGTGGTAAATTGCAAGCTGTCCTTATTGTAATTTAGGTACCCTGAAATCAGAGGTCTACAAAATCCTTTCCAGATTATAGATGTAGTGGTATTATACTTACTAACTTGGACACAAATTTACAAGTCAAAATTTCTACCTTGCTTCCACTGACGTTGTGGAATTTCTTCTCCAAAACCTTCTTCACTGGATCCTCTTCCTTGAAAGTGATGAACACAAACCCCCTCCTTTTGTTGGTCTTTGGATCCATTGGAAGTTCAATTGCTTCAATCTGAAGACATGAAATACTATTTTCAGACTTGTATTTTAGCAGAACAGTTAAGTGCATGGTATTTAGAATAAGAAAGTAAGTTTCCTATCTATGCATATTATGCAACACCAAAGTTGCAATATTCTTTCTATACTAGCATTGGCTTTCAGACCACAGGTTTCAATTTTTCAACTCTTAACAACAATTTTAACATCAGATAAAATGGTTTGAGTTAAAGATGAGGGTATCCAACTAGCAATAGAAGCATCTAGTGCAGTATGTGCCTTCCTTGCTCTCAAGATGGGAAACCTCTGGATCAGTTACAGAAGGCTTGATACATCTGAAGTTAGTTTCATTTGCAACTTGCAAATTATTAGCAAACTAAACAGCAACTGGAGACTATACATTTCCGTGTTTACTAAGATAACATTACACACCTCTCCAAACTCTCCGAAGTATTCCCTGATTTTCTCTTCTGTGGCTTCTGGGTTTAGTCCACCAACAAATATTTTCTTCACTGGATCCTTTTTCATTGCCATGGCCTTCTTGGGGTCAATTAGTCGTCCATCTAGCCTGTGTTCTTTCTGTTCCAGAACCTGAAAGATAGTTTGATAGGATTAACTCAAGCTGAAAAGTTTCTCCTAGAAGTTAAGAATCTGAACTATGAAGCTTAAATTCACCTTTTCAACACTCCCAGGTTCTTTGAAGAGAATAAATCCAAAGCCTCTGGATCTTCCTGTGTTAGGGTCCATCTTTATCGTACAATCGGTCACCTCACCAAATTTGGTGAAGTAATCTTTCAAGTCTTTTTTGCTTGTATCCCAGCTGAGGCCGCCAACGAACATCTTCCTGAAATTTCAAAGAGATGAGAGCTATTTAGATTCAGGAAGTACTACAGAAAAGCATATGCAGCAACATGCTCACAGTGGTACACACCTCAGCAGCATTGTCAGAAACAGGACCAACTGTTGAAAGTTAAACACTTCTGCATCTTGTCAAAAGCTGATACTACAGGAGTGCACAAGGGTGGGCTTCCCCCCCCTCTCTTTTTGAGAGAATGACACAACGCACCCTGAAGTTTATTACAGGCTGTAAGAAACAGTAAAAGTTGCCCAAAATATTCCTCCCCAGTAACTCACGTTCTTTCAACGTTCTGTTGAAATAATATTCTGTTATTTGCAGCAAAGCAGTATTGATTATCAAGTACTGCCAACTCAGTTTTTGGAAAGAACCTAGGATCATTCCTACTGCTTTGAAAGCATTCAGGATAGGACAAAGCACCAAAAGCAAAATACTTGAGCTCTTTTAGGATTTGGACAAATGGCTGTAAAAATTTTAGTCCCAAGAACGATCTGCAAAATTTAAACCAGGTATCTACGACCTCCAAGAACAGTCACATAAAACAGATGGGACTTTGGACCTGCCTTAACTACTATGTTGTGCACTTCTTCCTGCTTAGTTACTGAATCTAGTTCTATCTTCATCAGTACTACAGGAGTATCTCCACTATTAGTCTTTTCTTTCATGGAAGGCCAATACAGTACTTCCCTGCCCACTTTCCCACACAAAATATCCTCTGAAGCATCTCAAAGAACTAAATACTAGTGAAGCGCAATACAGAAGTGAAGCTAACAAACAAAACTTATATCAGTCAATAAGGCACTTTTCAAATGCCTCACTTCAAATGAAAACATTAATAACATGGCTGTATTTTCTATTTTCAGAGTTTCCAAGGTAACAAACTAAGCTTTTGAAAGTATTTGAGCCTTTTTATCTAACTATAGACTAAAGCAGTTTAAGTTGTCATTACTCTGTTTAGAGGCAACCTAGATTTGGCACTAGAAACTAGCAGCACTTTAGAAACTAGACTATGTTTAAATAAAACTGGCTTTTGGTGTTTATGTGTAACTTTGATTTGCTAGAACTAGCATCCATTTATGTTCAAAAGGCAACATGAGGAAAAAACTCTATGTGCTATGTTGTTGGGGGTTTTTTTGCCTTTTTTCCTTAAACTGGATGAAACCATATCCTTTGTAGGCTAAACCCTTTTTTCAGAAGATCAAGCTGTGCACTCTTAACTGACAAGTGCAGCATGATACGTAGGGTCCAAGTAAAGTCTGTGTGCTTGCAACCATTGCAATAGAGCCTTACAAAGTTTACTAAGCCTTTCAATCACAGGTGAAAGAAAAGTAACTTGATGGATTCCTTCTCATCAGAACAGCTTACTGACCAAGCATGACTGCTATAATCTGTACAGACTGACAGTGGTTTTCCACAGCATACTCTGTCATCATTGACTACACTACAGAATTATCAAGAGACATTCCATGGTTGGGAGATGACAGGAATTTGTCTGGAGGCTGCTTTAGCTGCTTTATGCCATCGGGTTGGGGCTGTGGTACACACACAGATATTGCCACATGCTGAATTCACCTCTTAACCACAGCAGCAGATATTAGACTTTGTAACTTACAGTCCTTTGTTTTGTAATTGGAATGACCGATACCTACATGTGTTTAAATAACACAATATAGAGCCTTTAAAATTAAGACCAAATTACTAGTATTTGGCTTTGCCTTCAGAGGCCACACAAACTGGACAACTACACTCTTAACTTGTAGTCTCTTTTTTTCCTCCTGAGTGTATTAATGCAGCTAAATCAAAGCACATTTCAGCTCTTACCAAAATACTCTAATGTCAGCACCCTGAACTCTGCCTTGGATAGCTCTTCTTTTAGCACAGCACTAAATTCTCCACATAGGTCAATCCCTCTAAATAACTGCTTTTCTTATGAGTTTCATTTCACATGGATTTGGGGTTGAAACTTGTCACCTCCTATGCGAGAAAGGGAAAGAGTATCACCCACTTTTCAGGGCAGAATACTAAAAAAGTAAAAAGAAAATTTGCACACAGCTAAAAGGCCTGGTTCTCAATCCTTCTAGTGTCTGCAAAAGGTCCATCTGGCCCTAGCTTATAGGAAACTTGTGCAAGTCTTACTCCTTCCCTTACAGCCAAAATCTATTACATTACTGTGGCTTCAGCTCTCTGTTCAACCTGAGGGAACCGACCCTCTGGTTCAGGGCCCAGGGATAACAAAGGGAGTTCCAATTAAATACACGGGGTAGCTTGAATCACGAAGGCCCACTTGAGAAACAGACAGGTAATTGTCAAGTCAAGCGTGTATATTCATAAACAGACCAACTGTGATAGGAAAGAAATGACTCTTTTGTACRCAAGGATGCCACAACCAAAATACATCGAAACTACACTGACTCCTCCAGAAATCGCTCACAACAGATAAGCCGTTTTCTGACAATGCTTCAGAGAAGTACACCAAAATCGCTCTTACTGGTTTAAACACACCACACATCGTCTCAATCATGCAGTTTTTCCTTTACTCCCTCCAAAAATACCTAGCTTACCCCAACTAGCTTCCGAAGCTAGCATTATTTTTTTTTTTATATGCGTTACACAAAACACGTTCGCATTTAAACCGACGCCGGTGCCGATCGGTCGTATAATCCCCAGAAAGTTTGAACCAGCCCACCCCCGGACAGAAAACAACTCCTTCCATCCGCTCCTTTCGCTAAAAAGGGAAAGGATGAGGAAAACGCGGGACGCGAAGCGAGCCACGGTAAATCCCCTTCCATTTTACAGCGTGAGAAGGCAACAAACCCGCTCCCGCCCCTCCCCCAGCCACCACATGGCGCCAACAAAAGGCAGCTCCAGAACAAAGGAAGCGCTGGTGCTGCAGGCCTCCGGCTCACCGCCCGCCCGATCCCTCCGCAGCGGGGCCGCCCGCCGCCCTCCCCCGCCGGGCGGAGCGGGGCCCAGGCCGGCGGAGCGCGCCCGCCGCCCGCCTCGCTTCCGCTGCCGCCGAAGGGCCGCGCTGGGGCCTAGCGGCCGCGCTCCGCCGCCGCACATGGCGCCCGGGGGTGGGGGGGGGCGCGGCCTGCTCCCGCCTCAGCCCGCCGCGGGAGGCGCGGCGCTTACCCCGCGTCCTCCTCGTTCTTGCTGGCGTTGATCTGGTCGCCTTCGGCTCCGTTCTGGCTGGCGGCCGCCCCCGCTGTTCCCGCCGCCGGGCCGGCTCCTGCCGCCGCCGTTCCCGCCGTCGCCGCCACCGCCGCTGCTGTTGCTGCTGCGCCCGCCGCCGCCGGAGCGCCGCCGGTTTCGGCCTGCTGCTCTCCGGCGCTCTCGGCCGCTTCGTGCCCGTTCTGGGTGGCGCCGGCGGCGGCCACCAACTGCTGCTCCGCTTCGGACATGCTGCCCCGTCCGCAGAGGCGAGAGGGACGACAGGCGCCTGCAAGAGACGAGCGCGGCCCGCGGGTCAGCGAGGCGGCTCCCCCCGCCGGGCCGGTCTGATCCGGTCCGGTCYCGCCCCTCCCCCCTTTTCCGCCGCCGCCATCCCGCCGCCGCTCGTACTCACTTTAAAACCCGCTCCTAATAAAATCCGGGCCGGCCGGAATCGGATTAAAATCCCCCAGGCGCTGGAGCTGACACCCCTCCCCGCGGCGCTCGGCTGCTCCGCACCGGCCCCGCCGCCACCTTCTCCACCCCCCGAGACACGTACTCTCCGGCCCGGAGCCTTAACGCGTGGCCGCCTTTATACCGCCGGAGCCTCAGCCACACAGCAATAAGGAGCTTCCTCGTTGGCCGCCGCTGCCCGTCAGTCACGCCGTTCGGCGGTTCCTGTTGGCTCTGTCGCGGGGGGCGGGCGGGGTGAGGCGAATGGCGGCCCGCGGGACTGGGCTGGGAGGGGAGGGAAGGCGCGCGGAGGCCTCGCGCCTCCCGCCTGAGCGCGGCTCTGCCCGCCGCGGGGCGGCCCGGCCGTGGGTCCGGCGCGTTGTCCCCCTGTGGCGGGCGGGGACGGGCCCGCTCCGGCGGCCGCCTCATCGCCCCGGCGAACGTTACCGTCCTCGCCAGGCGCTTCCCGAAAGCGTGAGAGGGAGGAAGCGCAGCCCCTGAGGGTGCAGGGCCCGGGCGAGGCAGAGCCCGCGCTCTCCTAACGCTCTTCCGTTGTTCAGTCGCGGCGGGACCCGGACGGCGGCGCCGGGAGGAGCCCTGCCCGCCGCAGCGGGCGGGCCGGCCCCGCAGGGGCCCTGCTGTGGTAGCCCCGGCCCTCGGGTCYCGCACGGCGGAGTTGTGGAAACGCGCCGGTGACTGGGTCGCAGTATTGACTGCCAGTGGTGCACTGAACCTGAGGTGCGGTGTGCGGTACGCTGAGTCAGTTACTCCAGTACCAGAGGTTTACTTAATGTTTCCAGCTCCGCTGGTTTTGCAACCGAGAGGGCCGGAATTTGTTGTTTTTAATGGGAGACTTAGATTTGGGTATTACATAACTCCGGGAGCTGGAGCCCTGAGCATGTGCCTAGGCCTTAATTCCTTTTGCCCGGGGATATATCAACCTTGTTGACAAAGTTGGGTGTGAAAAGCGCAGAAGAGAACTGCTCCTTGTAATCATACTTCAAATTCTTGTACAGTATACCATTCCTAATATCCCAKTTGTCCACGTCAAAGGGACGGAGTTTGGCTTTTGGATAGACAGCCAAAGCTTACTRCCACATCTTGGAAAAAAAAAAWAAAKWAAGTTAAGCCCTTTGTGAGCAAAAAGTAACAATTATTACCTAACTTTCTGTAGTAATGAATGCATACGTTATTACTTATTTGCTCCACCCTCTGTCAAAATCTCCTCTGGCTCAACTTCYATATTTTCATCTGCTATTAYAATTCAGAAAGAGTGCACATAGCTACTTGTGAATAAAAATAAATGGTGGTGATACATTTGTTGTTAAATAATCTGGTCTAGGATCCAGGCTGTCCTTCAGTGAACTGCTTTTARAACACTCTTTATCCTCCACAGGATTCATTTTCTGAAGTAGGAACTTGATAAAACAGGGGACATTAGGTTTAGTTTTGCAAGCTTTGTAGCAGTACAACAAGCAGGGTGTTAAAGATGAACACGAAATAAAATCAACATGGTATGTTCAGAGTAAGGGCCTGATCCGCCCTTTTTTTTTTTTAATYAAAAACATTCCATTGCTTCAGGCTATAAGCCAGACCTCTTAAGGGGAAGAGGAAACAAAAGGAAATTGTGCTTAGTATTGTGAGATTGTATGAAAAATAGCCCCTTGCTACAGCCAAGAATTTCAAGCCACTCTTTCGCTTTGGTGCTTGCAGTACTTGCCAYGAGCATCACTTTGACTGGTCCAAGCTGAGCTTTCTGCTTTGATACCCATGCACACGTGCAGCAAGACTGCCTCACATTTGTTGCTGGAATTGCAACTGATTTTCTTATAATTTCTGGATTTTAAATACTCAGCCATAGTGGCTATTTGCTTTTGTAAATCTTTTCCCACACACACACGTTTTTCTGCTCACAAATGGAAAAGTATTAAAGCAATCTAAAAATAAGTGCCTGACACGAGTAATTTCAAGAATAYACGAGCGTAGTGTAACATGTGTGATGTGTCAGCCAGGTGCTCTATCCGTGAAGGATATTAATTTGTAAGTATTCTGCCACACTTTCAGCCCAAGCTACGATAGCTCAGAACTTTATCTTCAGATAAAGTTCAGATATGTTTATCTCAACCTAGTCTGCTGATGGGGTAGCGTACACTACGGACAAGCTCCATAACCAGCTCTTTAGGCTAAAGTTTGTGAGACAGTGTTATATGAGGTCAGGTCTAGTAAAGACAGTACAAAGAGTACCTAACCAGTACACTTGAAAATGGTAATGTCCGCAGGACGGGTTGTATATGTTACCTGATAAAGATACTCCTCTTCAGGAGAATATATTTTTTTGAATTGTTTTTCTTGTATTGAACTTCAAATGTTAGAAGCAAAGAAATTTTTCATAAGATATGCTTTATCCTAATTTAGACCATCTCAGAGGAACTTACCCCACATCCAGCAAGAGAATTTATTATTTATTTTGATTTTTTAGGCAGCTTTGGCTTAGGTTGTAAACCTATCAGGTCTGTACCAAAAAGGTATGGTTTGTGATTAAAAACAACTAAGCCACTGTCTGTCAGCTGACTGCATTCATTTATACAGTGCTGTTAGCCTGCTTCAATTGGAAAATACCATGCATTTGCTTAAGTCACTGCARGGGACTAAGGCCAAACTGATATTTGCAGGTTGATCTAACTGGGATGGCTGAAGTGGTAACTGCTRCCACCTTTGTGCTCTGTCCACCTTCTTTTTGCAGGTTTTTATGTATRCAGCTGTGGCAGCTGACTGCAGAAACACATCTGCGCTGAAGTTACACGTTTATAGACCAGCACCTGAGAGTAAACTGAAATTGGCAGCCGTTTATACGAGTCTGTCATGTAAGTTTAGGCTCAGCCGATGGATGTAACCTGAGTGCTTTTGATGATATATTTATTACTTAATTTCCTTGCAAGATTCACTGCCCCAAACAGCTCCTTTGTATTTCATCAAACCTTGCTAAGGACTTGAATGATTGTCATTTTGTTTGGACTTCTATGTACGTTTCCCTTTTCTTTTATCTTTTTTTTTTTCCCACTTCTCTTTCTTGCTTTGCTGAACCTGTCTCGTCTTTCCTTTCATAGCCCTTGCACTGCTGCTTTGGCACGTGTTCTCCTTTTCCTGCTTAACAGTGCTTTCTTTAAAGCTGTACTCTTTCCCAGCTGCCCATTCTCCTGGTCAGGTCCATCTCAATCTCCCATCTCAGCAATTCCAAATAGCAGTTCCCGACTGCCAAGGCTCTCTGTGATTCCCGGTTGCCCCATTTTAGTAGCTGTTTGATGCCTTGTATGTCCCATATCCAACAGCAGGATAACAATGTGGTTGTAGACTGGCTAAGCAGCCTGGTTTGAAAACTGTGACTGGCATGACTAACAAACTCACTCTTTACATATCTAGACATCGAAGACTGAGCAACTTGAGCATATGGGTTGTTACGATTATTATTTGTCTCATCAGGCCCCATCATGCCACAGTAATTTTAAAGAATTCCTCTGGGTTGTGACTTGGGTTTTGGTCTTGTGGTTCACTCCCCACTCAAAGCCTGTGGTTAATGAAAGAAAAATACACACATACCTTCTCGTGTGGTAATCCTCCCTACATGACACATTTACTGCTGAGAAAAAAAATAYCATTCTGTTTGCCATTTTTTAAAATCCTGTAATCACTATGATTATTCATGATGTTGACTGAAATTCAGTTGAATTTTACATGTGTATGGACTTTCTGATCTTGGGCCTCATTTTGCTGTTCTATCAAACTTGCTGTTTACTCCAAGCCCTGCCCTGCTGTCTGTTCATACCAGTGTTGTGCCATCCCTGCCTTTATTGCCTCCTTCCCTTCCTCCTTTATCTTCTCTATTTCCTCGTTATTTCTATGGTGTTGATTTTTCTAGTTCCCCTCTTCTAAAAAGAAAGAGAACCAACATACCATKCACTGCCTTGAAATTGTTGATGTAATTTATCCCTTTCCCACACCCTCTGTCTGTTTTGTCGAAATTGATTGTAAGCRTCTCAGGCCACAGACTGCCTGCTATATACAAAATACCATGCTATAGGAAGCTTCTGTCCGAGTTAGTCTTTATGCACAGTATAAATAAATAAATTTAATAATAATAACTCTGTGCAAGTAACCCCATTGATTTTAATGGTACAGCTGAAAGTAAGTGCTCAAAATAAGAATGGCAAAAAGRATGCCTTATGTTACATGRAATTAAGTTGAAGAGAAGATGCATYTAAGGAAGCATTGACAATATAACTTCAAAAAAAGCCTTATTTAACTGATTGCCTATTGTAATTTGCCAAATAAAATATTTTTATTGGTTTATCCATGCATTCATTTATTCTTTGTGGATAGTATTACACTGAATACTTATCTCTGAGCTTAGTGGCCTCAGGGGTGATCCAAGCCAGTATTATGTTATTATATAGAACAACGAAAGAGCGAACACGTGCAAGTGTTTCTGCTCCAAAATGTTAGGTAAAAGCCTAATATCTATATGCAGTATCTATACACAACGTCTATATACAAATGAGGAGGAGCTTTATAGAAAATAAGTTGTCAATGCCAACCTCTACAGGTGTTCAACAGGAGCTCGTCATGGGATAAAGCAGGAAGGAGTTTATTTGAGAGTGCAGTAGTGGAGTTCAGTTGTACAGGCTGGAGGAAATAGGAGATGTCCTTTCAGTGTCAAACAAAGGGTACTTAGGACCAGATCAGGGTGTGAATGGGCTTGCAATTGAAGGCTAACAGTTTTCTGTCTGATAGAGAAGGCTCTCTTTGGAAAGATGTGGAGAACTAACATAGTTAAACTGAAGAACTAAGAAAATGGTGTTGCAGAGCTTTCTGAATGGAAGCGAATGCTTTATTTGTTGAGGCCACAGAAAAGGWTATCAACAATAAGTGAGATGAGGAGAGCTTGAGCAAGATTCCCAGCCATGTCAATAAATAACAAAGATAGCATCTTGGTTGACATCTTCACAGCGGTTTAGACCAATCTGAGCCCAAACCGCACGGTCCTGGCTGTAAGGTTCCACCCACTCCCTTGCACAGTCGCTGTAAAGTAACTCAGTAGAGAAGTGGTTGGTTTTCAGGCAGATGTTTGTCTAACACACACTCATTACCAAGACTTTGGTAATGGAGACACCTGAAGTTTGAAAGCAGACAGTAATGAGAGGCAATCGCATCTATGTTTGCCCATTAGGACTTGAGCTATGAGCTGGAAGGGGAGGGAGGAGAGCCAAGAACAGCGCTCACCGCTGCTCRCGCGGAAAAGGGAAAGGAACACAAGGGAAGGTACTGACAAGCCAAGCTGAAACAGAGATTGGAGAAGCAATAGGTGAGAATAATTGCAAAAGCTAAGAGAGGACACTAGCTAGCTATGCTAAACGTGGCTGAAGGCCAATGAAGAGATTGGTTTAAGATGGGTTGAGAAGCTTTCAGATGACGAGAGGAAGCAAAACCAAGTTTGAAGGGGATTTAGGGTAGAACTGGACAAGAGATGTGATTGGAAGACTTGTAAAAGTGAGATGACAAGAGGCACTTCTACCAAAGGCTCTTTTTCTTCTTTTTTTAATGTGAAAGAGGCAAGCATATCTGTGTGGGTCCTGGGGGGTCAGAGCAGATTGAATGACTAAAGCTGTGAACAAATGAAAGAGTGGGTATGAGGAAGATCAGGAAATGAAATAGGGTGAGGTTAATAGGGCAAGTGATGGAGTTACAGGAGATGTGTAGATAAAATTTTTGTTATTGACACTTAGAGACTTGTAGAAAGGGGAGATATCAAGAGAATATTTTGTTAATTTTATCTTTGAAGAAAATGGCRAGAATAGAGGAAAGCAGCAAGGAAGGCTTGAGAAGGGTTAGTCAGCAGCGATGAAAAGCTAGCTAGGATTACAGGTGTGCAGATAAGCGGCAGAAGTRGAATCGTTTAGCTGTAAGAAGGCAGAAATGGAGGAGAAAGCAGGCTTGCAAGAGAGGAAGTTAGCTTGATCACAGGATTTCCGTCAGAGACGCTTTGCACTGCAAAAGCAAGCATGGATGAAGCAAGTGCTGAAGGTAAGCCGGTACTGTGGGTAGGTATGACAGTTGATCATGAGAGACAGAAGCAAAAAAAAGTCAGCGGTGGACGAAAGTTGCATGTGYGGTAAACGTATAGCTAGTAAATTACTACTAAAGCAAATACATTTTTCTGTGCTTAACRTCAAAATGCAGATAAAGCTAAAAGATGTGCAAGCTTTGTTTTTAATCACCGCAACTAGTCGGTATTATTCCTTTAGCTTTTTTTCACTGTTATTTTCACCATTCTGTTTTTCTTCTTTTCTTAACAGTCTACATGACATTAGTTTCTCCACCTTCTGGCAGTACTGGAGTACAAAACTCTGAAACAATATTTTTCCTTAAAAAGTTACTTACCTGTTGTTGCTAGAATGCAAATGCACCTGCAGCCACAATCTTTCAGTGTTGTTATATTCCATGCCAGCTAAAAATAAGTGAGACAACKAAGGCTTCTTAAACCGCTTAACAGATAAGATACAGCAGGAAAGCTATGCCCAGAGAAGTATTCAGAACTCTTAGCRGTTCATTACATTGTAATTATAATTTTACTTTGTTTCTTTTTTTAAAACCACATCCCTGGCCTACAGAAGTTAGGGAGGATGCTTCAGACAAGCCTTTTAGTTATCAGAAATATTTTTCAAGCCCCAAAAAGATAACATACATAATGATATTAACACAGGGTTGGAAGGGCAGGTTTACAGAATCCAAGGCTTTAGAAGAAACCTTTGAGATTCTACTGCTGTAAAAAGATACGTCTTTGTTAGGGAACACGAAATGTTATTTTCTCTTAACATGTGGGGCCACTTTAAATTTGTAAGTCTGCATTATTAAACCATCGTGGGAAGCATAGCAAGAGGAAACCCGGGGTAATTGGCTGCAGCTCCAGATGCAGCCGCCCGCTCATTGGAGAGCAGAGGATTCTCCGAGGTACTAAAATTAGACAATCTCCGCCCTCCAGAAATGCTTCTGGAAACAGCGAGGAGGAGAAATTCTGACACAGACCGAGGGCCCGTGGTGGGGAGTGAAGTGCACAGGACCCTGCTCCTGGTGAAATGGCAGCGTATAAGGATGCACAGAAAGATACTTTTTTTTTTTTAACTTGGTTAGCTGGGGGAAAAAAGCACACAATAAAGAAATTGCCAGAGATTAATGTTAGAAGTGTTTTACACGGATATTAAATTCAACATTTCTTATGTAGTAATAATTCTGAAGTATTCATCCAGGCTGAGGAAGCCTTTGAACTGCTCCATGTAAGCTAGGGCTGTCAGACTTGTGCTCACTGACTTTGAAATGACTCTTGCCGAATTAACTCTGAACTAAACTAAAAAACTGGTGAACTCTTTCAATCAGCTTTTTTTTTTAAATAAAACATGTTTATCCATTATCTCTGTGTAGCTGCAATGTTTACAATGTCTTCAAATTAAATATTGGATAAGGTATCTCTGTTAAAGAAACAAACACCATGTGCCTGTATCCGTGAAGGAAAGTCTGTATCTGAATTACTCAGTCTTGTGCACTTCCAACCTTTATTTTTTAAGGTATGGGAATAAAAACTTCAGTCTTTGATTTTTAAGCATATTTCAAACCAGCTGCWAGGAAATAATTGCATAGTTTTGTTTCTCGTTTCTATTTTTACATTATTTACATTACTCATGATAAAGATTAAGGCAAAGTGGATTTTTCTTASACTAAAACCAGCTTTTGCAGTAAATTTGCTATTTCCTCTGTTAACCAGGGTACACAGTGTCAGCATCTATGGCTCTTAAAGTGGGTTTTTTTGTCTTTTCTCCTTTGCATCTACTTTCAGTCCGATTTCTTTAAAAAATTGAAGTCTATATACCTGTGTTTTCTCTCCATCCCTTTGTCAGTGTCACCTCAAGGACTCAAATGCAATGGCCAGGTTCAGCTGAATTTGCCAGAGGTCTTAACAGCACCTCGGCTCCCACAGTTTTTGAGAAATCGGTCGTAAGAGGGGATGAGGCCCAGATGAGAGGAGGCACGGCTGCAGAGCGAGCTCCGTAGTTATCGGTGCCGTTTGCCGGTCCACACCCCGATAGCGCCGGGCCAGCTGGCAGGCGTTCAGCCCGAGAGCCGGCCGCAGCACGCGCGGCCCTCCCGGGGTAAACAGGGCGCCCGGGGAGGCGATACCGGGGCCCGAGGCCACAGCACCCAACGCTTCGGCTTCCAGGTCRCCGGCCGGGCTACGGCATGGAAGATCGCATCGGGCGGATGATGGCTKTACTGCGATTGCTCCGAGCGGGAGCGGCCCCGGAGAGCCGAGGAAATAGGGAGCGTGCACGGAGCAAGAGTATTGGCACGATGGTGGTGAAGCCTGGTAAAAATCCCCCGGGAACGCGGCTTCCCCAGCCTGTTTATGGCTCACCTCGTTATGGTTTAACTCGGAGAACAGTGACTTACTCATGACATGTTTGTTTTTGTGATAAAAGTGAAGTAGCACTGGATAGACACTGTAATTCAATCAACAACGCTAAAAAACAATAGGAGAGCGCTGTAGATTCAGGTTAGTACGTCTGAAAAACAGTATTAGAGAGCTGCAGATTCAGGTTAGTACACCTGGTATGCCGGAAGGCTGCGTACTGTATGCTCCCGACCCCGCTGATGTTGATCAAGCATGTAAACAGGAAACCTAGTGCGTGCTCCCACAATAAATATTGATATTTAAATAACCTCAAGAAGGGCTTGTGTGTTTATTTTTTTTTCCAGTTACCTCAGTTTATGAACGTCTGCTGTGAGATCATGCCTCCCTCAGCAGTCCTGAGTGTGAGGCAAAACCGCCATACAGCTTTTATTGTCACAGAAAAACAAGATTTTTGRTAGCTCCCCCTCAGATCACGCCGCTCCCTTCCTTATTCTCCTATCAGACGAGGTGCCCATAAACAGGCAGATGTGGCCCTCAGCTCTTTGCCCGCAGACCGCTGCTGTCCCGAGGCGCCTTCCGAGAGCGGCGGGAACACGCCGCCACTCCCGCCGCTCCCCCGCCGCCATTTTCGCTTCCCCCCTCCCGGCTGCGCACACAGCCGAGGGGCGCGGAGGCCATCTTGTGGCCGCTCCGCCCGGCGCCCGCCGGGGGACCCGGCCCCGCCGTCGCTTAGCAACGGCGGCGGAGCGGGCAGGTGCGTGGCGTGGCGCCGCCGGCGGGAAAGGCCCAGCGGCGGCGGGCCGGGGCTGGGCTGGGCTGGGCGGCGGGRCCGGCCGCAGCCGCTGTGCGGGCAGAGCAGGCGGAGGGGGTGGYGCGGCGGCGGGTCCCTCGGGGTAGGCGGGGCTGCGCCCTTCTGCGGGCCGGGCGGCGGGGAGGGGTCTGTGGGGAGGAGGGAGCCGCTTCCTCGGGTCTCCATCGAGTCCCGGGCCCCCMGGGCCGCCGGTGTCCGTGACGGGGCGTTCCAGCGCCAGGCTGGCTGCTCCGGGTGTGTGTACTTTCAGCCTGGTTCCCAGGCAAAGGCAGCCTCGGCCGTCCTGGGCTCAGCTCTCCGTCTTTTTTCCTCCCCGACAGAGGCCGCGGCCTGTTGAACTAAATTTSAGAGCGAACAAGGAGTCTCAAAGGTATAGGTGCAGAAAAGGCCAACCGAGAAGGCAGGTATAACTGAGCAATTCTGTATGATTTTTGCAGCAGTGAGCTGGCCAGTGGGCTGCGTACCTGCGTCTTGTCCAGCGCAGGTGGGGAGAGAGCTAGGGCTGTGAGCGTGGAGGCAGAGGGAAGAGGGGGGGAGRAGAAGGTCACAAGTGGTCACAAGTCTGTAGGAAACCCGTCTGCACTAGTTCCTCTGCTCACAGAACAATTTTGTATTCTAATAGCTTGCTAATGGCCTGATCTGCTCAGTTAAAAAACTGGCACTTTGTCTTGAGTCCATAAATAGAAGAATTAAATAACAATTGAGAAATACCCTGAGGCTTACAGGTGGAATAGATCTAAGCAATAAGTCCCACACCACAATCTTTGTGCATGAGAATACAGATTTTAGGTTTGGTGGAACACACGGTTGGTGGATGGAGGGTGTGGGAGTACAGTGAGCCTGGCTCTGGCACATGGCAAAGTGTATGATAACGCTTCTCTTTCTCTCATACATTGAGTTAATTGGTGAAAAAAATTAGTGAAAGTAGAATAGTTTACATTTTACGATTGGCTAACAACATTTAATGTTTGGCTTATTTTCCACAAAATGCTACTGCACTGAAAATGGGAGTGTGAACTACAGAGTGCTAACTAGTCCAGAGGAAATCTCAGGCGGATGTTGTGAAATGGGRGTGACCCTCTCTGTTCCTGGAGTACACGGCAAGTGTCACCGCTGGTGACTGTGCAGYAGACAAACTCCCAATATCATGAACYGGTGTCATTGCAGTACGAAAGGAGCACGTGAATTCCAATTTAGAAGCCAAGATGCAGATGTTAATGCCCGAACCTCAGATTTTTGTGGAAAGAACTCTGGCCCTCGTCAAACCAGATGTCRTTGATAAAGAAGAAGAAATAGAGGATCTCATTCTTCGGTCAGGATTCCTGATCGTTCAGGTAATAGGCTGTGTTCCAGAGAAAATAACTGCAGTTTATAAGTCAGAACAATATTTATCTTAACTTTCAGCAGCCAAGCCAGTAACTAAAAGCTAGTGTGTCCAAAAATCAATTTGTATTTTTCATATGTCATCAACCGCCGCTGCCAGATCTGTAGGGATACATTTTGTTGGTGCATGGGGTGGAACAGAACAGACGGACTATTTTGCTGACCACAGGAAAGCACAGACTTTGCTAATAAACTTGGATTTAGCAAACATATGTAGCAGATRTGTGGASWCTCYRAAGCAACTCTTTGGAGAGTGTATCRTTCTGGTAYCAYAGCGTTTCATACAGCGTGTGTTTGCCAAGTGGTTGCTGAGAGAATTAATTGAATTAGATAGCTGGCCAGTTGCAGTCTGAGGTATTTTTTGTTTCCACTGTTTTTAATGTAAATGGGCTTTATGGATATTTAAATGTATTACAAATGTTTAATTTAAATAGGCCTYACTGAGCTTGCCCTTCTACATTTTGGACCTGACGTGGAGGCCATGGGAATGTTGCCTTGAGCACTGTCAGACCCTGTGCTGCTGGGAAAGGCTCTGGAGTGCGATTTTCAGCAGAGATTGCGTTAAGAGAAAATTTGCCGTTAGCTAATACGAAATGTATTCTCTCAGCCCTCTTTTATGGGGCTCTGCATACACTCGCTCTAGAAGAGCATTTAAAAATAATGTATTGTAATAAGCCGGAATTGGGGAAATAAACCAGGAGCGCTGGGTTGCCTGAAGCGAGGAGTACGTCAGGATCTTCGGCGAGGAGCCGGCCGTGCTGCCCCGTGCCCGGCAGGRCCCTCTTCTGCCGTTTAACTGTCGGGTATAACCGGACCCAAGGCCGAGCCCCCGCCCCGCTCACCGGCGGCTCGGCACCTCGCTGCGCCCGGGGCGGCCGCTGGGGGGCGCTGTGCCCTCGCGCCTGCCAGCGGCGGGGCGCGGCCGGGGCCTCCCCGCAGCGGCGCCGCCTCCTCCTCCTGCTCCTCCTGCTCCTCCTGCTCCTCCTGCTCCTCCTGCTCCTCCTGCTCCTCCTCCTCCTCCTCCTCCTCCTCCTCCTCCTCCTTCTCCTTCTCCTTTGCCTCTACCTCCCCCTCCTCCTCTTCCTCTCCTCCTCCCGCCGGCCCCGCGGCAGCGCCCTTGGCGCTGGTAGCTGGCTCTGTGGCACTGAGTGACGACTGCGCTTCTAGATAGCATTTTAAGACCTTTTTTTTCTTCCCCTGGAAATGTAATAATTTTTCTTATAATGCCCCTTTTTCACATTTGTTCTTTTTTCATTTCCTCCCTTATCTTTCTGGTTGTTTTATTTATATGAAACGTATCACAAGATGAGAGAAATTAGATCATCTTTATTTTTTTAATGACAAGATGTTTATGGCATCTTCTGATGTTTCCAGTGACTTTTGGCACCAAAGTTATTAGGAATCTGAATCTGTAGTACTCTATTGAATAAGTCTGGGCTCAAAGAACGCACTTTAAAAAAAAAATTCATTACTTCTCTTTTTGTGACTGCCATATGCCTTCTGATAACCCCCCAAACTTGTCCTAATCCTGGGCACCTGCAGGCTAGGCAGCTGTTGTGAGAATCATAAAGCATGAGTACTAAATGAAAAATAGAACAATTGCATAATTAACGGTGTGGGCTRAAGAGAAAATTGTTTAACAGTAGAACATTATGCTGGAGCAGCTGAGTAATTAAATCCTGCCCTTGTAATGCTCTTCACTTTTTATGTGCTGTGCCCTGACTGTACTTTAAGTCATCTAGCAGTTTTAAAATGCTGTAGTTTGCTTAGGCGAAAATCACATCTTACTCAAATGGCCTGTTTGTCTGCTTAATTAACTTGGAAAACTCTTGCTCTTTATTACTCTGTATCTCAAAGACGATCAGATCTGGGAGAATCAGATTAGGCTGGGATGTTACGCCGTGTCTGTTCTTCTGCACTTGAAGATAWGTCTGCACCAGAGGACTGTATTCGACCTGAGGTAGCAAGCTGTCTAATTTGGCAAGCTTTTTTTCATTTTTTTTTTCTTTTATACTTTATAGAAACGGAAGCTCCAGTTAAGCCCAGAGCAATGTAGCAACTTTTATGCAGACCAGTATGGAAAAGTGTTTTTTCCTAATTTAACAGCCTATATGAGTTCTGGACCTTTAGTTGCTATGGTGCTTGCCAGACATTGCGCAGTCTCATACTGGAAGGAATTGCTTGGACCATCAAACAGCATAAGAGCTAGGAGAACTCACCCTCACAGGTAACTCACTGATTGGCCTTGAAGTCAGTAGGATTTTGTCTTTCTCTTATTTGAGACCAGAATTTATCTCCTTTATTTTATTTTTTTTTTCTTTTACAATAGAGTTACAGATTTGGAGTGGCCTGTTATCTCTTCAATTTTGTGTAACATAGGTTTTCACCTTTGTTTTTTTAGTATGTAAAGTTCACCCACTTTATGGAGAATGCTGAGTGCATGAACATAAATTTTAGGTAGCTATGTATTTTTTTAAAAAAYGAAATCAAGCCAGTGCCTTGTTAACTAGTCCATATGTATTGCTTTCATATGCTCTCAGACTAGAGACTTGGAAGGGATTTGCAGTCGCCTACCAAGCAGTTTTTTCTCTTGTTTTTAGCTTAAGAGCAATCTATGGGACTGATGATCTGAGGAATGGACTTCACGGCAGTCTCAGCATTTCCTCAGCAGAAAGAGAAATTCGATTCATGTTTCCAGAAGGTAAAATGGTGCAAATAATACATAGCCAATCTTTGGGAGGATAGCGTCCTTCCCTGTTACTACTTGTCTCTGTTCAGACTCTAGATACAATTGGATTTAGAAGAGTTTGGGTTTGTTTGCTTTATGAGAATGTGAGTCTCTTTATGTATAAGCTGATATTTTCTGCTRTGAAAGGCATACCAAAATGTATCTGAAGAGCCATTACAGTTATAGGGATTGCTTCTACTTTTCAAACTCTCTGGTCTGGGAATTGGAGCAGACAAAGCTGGTAAATGAGGGGAAATGGGAAGCTATTACACTCCGGCATGTCCTTCTGGCACTGTCAGCCCCGGGGACTCCTGTTGGCTTGAGAAGACTGGCTCTCTTTTTGGGCTCAGCTTGAGTAATTCCTGTTCAACAGCAGCTGGATGCTCACATGATGGTGCAATTCCAAAGTTAAGTGCCAGAGAAATGGGCCATAGAACCTGGAAAGGCTGGGAGAGGATCTCTTGTTTGTAATGTAACAGTTGAAAGATGACTTTGCTCTTTGACAGAAAGATGCAAGGGAAACTGCTAGAAAAACGTGTCTGTTTCTGTCAACTGTATCAGTTAGTTTAATAAAAGATGTTGCACTTCCCTACAAACCTTACCTGTTGTAAACCATGTCTCTTCTCACCCTAACGACAAAGCTGGACTTAAGGTGAGATTTTTAGGGTCTTCAGAAACCAGCTTCACACTGCAAGAAGGAAGTACTAAGCGTGGGATATATTGTTTCTCTCATGCCCCCAGTGCATCTTCAGGGATACGGGTTTTCCCCAGATGATCCAATTTCTTCCCCTTTCATAATTGTCTATAATTAGTAAGATGACCTCAGGGACATTGTAAAGGGGTTCAGGTAGTTTGCAGTTTGTTGTGGGAGAAGCTAAAAAAACCATTATGTATTATTAACTTACTAGGGAAAACAGCAGCTCATATATAAACAACCTTTGAAAGAGTGCCTTTTTTAATCACTCTACAAGCTGCTTTCCAACACCTGTGGTTACTCTTTACAGTGATCTTGGAGCCAATTCCGGCTGGACAAAGAGCTAGGGATTACTTGAACCTTTATGTAAAGCCTACGTTACTAGCTGGGCTCACCGCACTGTGTAAAGAGAAGCCAGCAGATCCAATGGTATGTACAGTATATCGGGATTGTGTTACGTGCTTTGTGGTACATTTACTTTGTATTAGTAAGGTCCYTGTATATAGGAAAGCTACTCTTGTTAAAGAGCTGTGCTGTTTTAGCTCCCTGCTAATGAGCTAATTAAATAACATTTGCCTTTCAAGAAGTTGATTGGTTTCTTAACAGATGAAATGAGGGCCAGGACTAAATGARATCAGCCTTGATGAAATGACAGGTTTTTTAGGTGACTTCTGTAAAACACTTTCTAACACATAGTTGTTACAGATGGGTACTATCATATGATGTCAAATACAAGTTTTTACTTTATTTACTGTTTCTGAGGTGAGTTTGAGATGAAAKAGCTCTCATACAAGAGATACTAAGTGAGATTAGATGCTAATCGCACTGGTAGTAGTTACACAGTTGAGTAAAATACTGTAGAGTTCTTAGCAAGACTGTCTATATTTTGTCATTATTATGTTTATTTAAATTAATATTATCAATACTTCTTTAGGATAAGCTATTATTCTGACTATACAGCATTGATTAGCATTTACTTGGGTTGCTCCACAGTTCACCAGGAGAATGAATTATGATTCTTTTGAGTGAAACCTATCTTGAATTATCAGACTGACCTACAGAAAATTCTTCTGTCGTCTTGTGAGCCCTTTCTAGTTATCAAGCTGATGCATCTTGTCCTCCTCTCACATATTATTCCTTTTAACCGTGGGTGTAATTCAAATTACAGTTCTTAGTGGAAAGGCTAGAGTTAATTTCCTGTTGATTTTGGTGGTGGTGGTGTTTTGTTTTGTTTTGTTTTCCCAGTTCCTAAACAAAATTAGCTKTCTTTCATCTGGAAAAATATGGTAAATGTTTTTTGTATTCTTAAAGTTCAAGTCATTCACACTAGTACTTCTTTAAGAAYGCAGGTAATTAATCAGTGTGACAACTTACTGGCAGTTGTGGTGGATTCTACATCRTTATCAGTTTTTTAATCAACATTGCATTTTTCTAAAAAATACAYTTCAGAAAAAAAGCCTGAAAAATAATTTTCTATGTCTGTCTTTGAGCTATGTGGTGTACACGARGTCGGATTAAACGTACTGTGATTATTCCAGCTTTATAACCTGTTCACTTTATCTGTATGTCTGGCACTGTTACCACAGAAATCTGGAAAACAGAGATGAAGAGGTCTTTTCATCCATCCCTTTGCCCAAAGGCCGGACCAATTGTAGCTAACCATTCCTAACAAATGTTTGTCTGGCGTGTTTAGCACTCCAAATGACAGAGAATCTACAGTCTCCCTAGACAGTCTGTTTCAGTGCTTAATTATACTTAGTTGAAAACCTTTCACTAAAAGTTAGCCTAAATCTCCTGTGCTCCAATTTTTAGCCCATTACTTTTTTTTTTTCATTTTACTATCTCCAGAGGACATTGGAGACAATGTAATATCTTTTTTTTTTTTTTCAGCAACCTATTGCATATTTGAAGAGCGTTACCATGTTTTTTTTCCCTTTAGTCATCTTTTCACTATATTAAAAACTCATTTTTTTCATCTTACCTTATAAGTCACATTTCTCTAAGTCATTGGAGTTTTTTTTGCTTCCAATTAATCTCTGCATTCTGAGCACAATTTTCTAGCCAGTTATGTGGTAACTAATAGTAACTTTATCAGGACCAYGCTTTCCTTCCTTGCTTGTAAAGAAGCTATAAAGCTGTATGAAGCAGTATCAATAGSTTTACTAAAATGAAAACATGATGTTTGCTCCTTCTTCCCTGTCCATAATGTCTGTGACCTTGTAACAGAAGGAAAATAATGTWGATTTGATACTACTTTTTTTCAGAAATGTAGGTTGGCTGTTGCTTTTCAGTTTGTTATCTTCTAGGTGACTTAAAGGGAGATTGATGGAATGTTGGTTTTTTTTTTCTAGTATCCTTCCAGGAACTGAAGAACTGAAGTTGGGGTGATTTGGCTATTCCTTTTTTTTTCTTTCTTTCTTTCTTTCTTTCTTTCTTTCTTTCTTTCTTTCTGAAGATGGCATCAGATATTATCTGTCCACTCAGAAATACTTGCTAGCAGCATAGAGGTTGTCTCAGCCAATTTCCGAAGTAACACAGGATAAATTTAATCAGGCTCAAATGTTTTAAAATTTCTTTTTCCTAAGTAGTCTTTCTAAGGGCTTTTGGGCTTTTGTGTTTTGGGATTGTTTGTTTTCCATTTCTGTCCTGASTTCTTACCATTCTTCTGCTATTGCTGACTAACCTGTGGGGATTGTTGTAGTGCTCTGTTGTCTCTTTCTTTGCAAACCAATCTTTTTGTACCTGGTAATAAAAGGAGAGTGTTGCTTACCTTACTGGTCTACTATTGTATCAATTCTTTCACTTCACAGTACAGTATGAAGTTTGTTGTACTTAGCATTCCAGAAACTAATCGTTAACAGCCTTGTGAAGTAAATAAGGATGTGTTAARAACTTCTCTTTACAAGTGGAGAAATTGAGGCAAAAGGTTAATTTGCCTAAGGCCAGGCCGAGACATTGGCAGGTGAAGTTGGGACTCATGACATTCCTACCTCCCACATTCTTACTTGAGTACAATTGGCTGGAAAACTTACAAGATTMATTTCAAAAAGTAATCACATTTTGTTTTTAAGTTTTAGGTACTATAAGGTGATTACGGTGCAGAAGACTGGCACTTTTAATGAATGATTACTAGATAAAGTATCTKTAAGTGTTGTCAGGAGTAATATTTCATTAAGCAGTTTCATGCATATTGTACAGCCTCATTCCAAAACAGTTGACCGGATTATTTGAAGTATGGCTTAAATGTTCTTATACATACACAAAGATAGTCATTGCCAGGAAAAGTTGTCTTCTAAAGGTCAGTGTGAATTGTTCAAAAGCAATATAAGCTGTGAAGATTTAAAAGAACGTTTAGAAAAAAACAGGTTATTTGTACGTCCATGTTTTCTGAAAGGTGTTCATTTCACAGCACAGTGGGAGGGTGTCTGTATCAGAGGTTTCAAATAATGCTTTTAATATTCTACCATACACTTAATAGAAAACAACAGAAAACTGAAAATGTTGGTGTTTTTTGTTCCACAGACTTGGCTTGCTGACTGGTTGATTGAACACAATCCTAATAAACCTAGGCTACAACATCAGATCACTGGCGAAGAGCATCAGGGGTGAGAGCTCGGTGGAAACCATCTCAAGCATTCCAAGTTACAGATATATATTATCATTTTTAGTGTATCTCTTGGCTATGTAATCAATATTATCTGAAGTAAATGTTATTGTCATAACTACCTGCGTCTTCATGGGATMAATAACCTTACACTGAAGTAGGATGTAATAGTTCTAGCAGCTTTTCTATTGACRAAGTGAATGTAGAATTACAGGATAAATTTATGGTGTCAGGTGATTAGAAAAAGACAAAATTCTCAACAGGTGTGCCTTAACTGCTATTTTCCTTATTTATCTTGGTTTGGCTGTCTGGGGAGAACAAAATTATTTACACCAGTGCAGATTCCCAAAGGACATACAGCTGGCTTGTGCTTTGTGAAACKGAGAGTTGTGTCTCAGCATTTTTTTAGCAGACACAAATTCCATTATGAAGGGAGGTACTTGGATGTAACTTAGAAAACAATTACTGGAGGCATGTTAGCAACTTCAGAGTTTTAATTGCTGATTACATCACCGAGCTGAGGTCACTCTTGAAGATGATTCACTTCAGCCTGACGTATTTTGTCAGAATGTAGTTTAAAGGACTTATTTGAAGGTACATTGAATGTACCTTTCCCRTCTCAGTGGCGAAAGGCACAGTCATTATAAATCAGTCTTTGATTTCCATTAGAAGACACAAGAAGGTGTATTTTAGTCAAGGACTAATGCTGTCCTCCAACATTTGTTTGAAAGAAAGGTGCTTAATTGGAAGAGCTCACCTTAAGGGTGTTTTCCGTATTCTCCTGCTCTTAAAAGGTATGCTGATTTCTGTTGTTTTCCTCCTATTGTTGTTTACCCTTGAACTTGAATGTGTTCTATTTGAGAATTTCAAGTGAATGGGTTAGGGGCCATGCTGTTCAACAGGCTATGCAATGGGTTAATCCCGCACTATTACCTTTTCTAAAGTAACTGGACTGTCTTTTGGGGGGTGTGGGGCTTTTTAATTTTCTTCAAAGGGCTGTACTTGCACTGTTAACTTCTAGCTTTGTATCTTATGGTTTGGCTGGCTAGGGTGGAAAAAACAATGTCATTTTCATAACTCTGAAATATTAGTATGCTTGACTAATACTAAACAAACAAGCAATTTCATAATTTGTTTCATGAAAAAACTTGCTCCCCCAACTTGAGCAATTACCAGAAACATAAGTCGTTTGTCTGTAACATTAAACTTTAAGCTAATTGTTTGTCTTCTCAGTGGAATAAACCACTATTGCCAGCCCAGAGAATAAACATTTAGAAAACTGGTCCTTACAGTACCGAGACCTAAAAATCTTGAGAGATTCTTTTTTTTAGGAAAAGGCAAAAAAAAAAAAAAGTAAGCCCAAACCCTCAAACATGAAGAAAAAATGAGGTGGTTAGAGAGACAGTAAACAGATCTGTTTATAACAAATTTATTTTGCCTATAATTATTGTCCCCATACGTGTCTGATTGCTCCAATTATAGGACAGTTGCACTTTGTGGTTTCCTGTCAGCCAAACCAAAAAACTTCTTTTCTGAAGATGCCAGAAGCTAAAATCTGGTGAATTCACAAGACATTCTCCTGTATTTTGTTAGTTACTATGGCGTTTGCTAACTTATTTTGATGTGATACTGCTTGACAATAAATAYCTCCTTTATGTTACTGCTGGAGTTTTCAGTTTTGTTTTTGTGACAGACCTGTGTTAATTGTACCTACAGAAGAACATAAACTTTCACAGGAAGTATGTGGGTCCTTACCAGGAGAAAGGGCAAAGGCAGCTGATGTTGCAAAGGTTACCTTTAGAACCCATGCAATATAAAGTTTCAGTCATTCAACTGTATGTCTATCATGGATTTATTCTCTAATATTAGAGCTTACATCTTCAATTGCTGACTGGCGTTCACTTCCATTTTTCTAAGGGAAAGGTAGAGAGAAGATACCTTYGTCCCTTGGGTGCCATCCTGACTCCCTGTATCGGTGCACCTGGGGCAAGTACTGATCCAGCATATCTCACAGCTGAGATCTTGGGGAACCTGCATTAGCGAGTAGGAGGTGGGCAGAAGGTCAGTCCTGGGAATGTAAAATGGACAACCAGCCCGGTCCCCTGGGGGAGCTGTGACACCACAGGAGAGGCTGTTGGAGGATGTGCTGCTTACGTTTCTTTTTGTCTTTAGATTTCTATTTGGCCCAGAGTGGTATAGGCTTGGCCAGTGTTATAAATCCATATCACAGAAAACGTAGCTTTGGAAAAACCAGGTGAACTGAAAGATGTCTTACTGTGTGGTGTCAGCAAGGTAAGCTACTCTGYGGGAACGAGGGACCTGTCTTCTCCCTCTGTCGACTCAAAATAATTACCTTGCCTATTGAGTTTTATTGGGTATTTTTAAGTTTGAGGGAGTTCATTTTAGTTTTATTGCCTCAGTGCTGGAATAGACCTATGTCCATAAAACCAGCAGTTCAGTCTGTTTCCCATAATTCTGTTTTTTCAACAGACTTTCTCCTGGAACTTTGCTTATCATATGCTTGCTATCACCTGCACTGGAAGTTATTCTTGGAACTATACAGATGGAGCTAGTTTGAAGTATATGATTGTTCAGCCTTCCTGTCTCATAAGGGATTTATTATCTTTAAGAGCAGTTAAACTGCCAGGAACCTTGAACATACTTTAAAGATGGCAGAAACCTCAATCAAAGCCAGTTCCCCATTGCCTGCGTAAGTCAGAGCATTCCAGCATGCCGAGCTTCAGAAATGAGTCACTCTTCAGAGCTTAGGACTTTCACTCAGCAACTTTAAGCAAAAAAAAAAAGTGTTACATGGAAATTTGCAAACCCTTGTCTTTCTCAGGTAGGAAAGGAGGAGAGGATTTGTCTGTCTTCCTTCATTCAAGCTATTAATCTTCAGTGTCCTTTAAACAACAGTTGTCTAAGCAAAATTGGTACATTGGTGATAAACTGATGGACGTTTGTCTCATGGCACTATATGAAGGGAAGGAGTGACTCAAACTCTTACTTTTTTCAATGCCATATTAGAATGACGGATTAAAGACACAAGGTTCTTAATTAAATTTCATTCGTTATGTCAGAGCAGTCAGATCCAGATAGTTCGTGTTGTTCTGGACGGTAGATTTTGGTCGTTTTTGGTGCTACCCAACAACAGTGCATCCTCTGAAAATACCATGGTGAAAATACTGTGGGTTTTCAATTTCCCTTTTTAAAAAAATCTGAACAGTAATTATTTTTATTTTGTTGGAAAGAGAGACTAATTGCAGATGATAAAAAGGGAACTTACAATTGTTTTTGCAGTGCTATTTGCTTTTAGATGCCAGTCAGTAGATTTGTTCTTGGACTAGAAATAGGACTTCAGTCCTCTCTACAGCTTACCTCTGCTTTGCTTTACTCAGACTTAGCTCAARCCAGCGTGGCAATGTCGCAGGGACCATCACAGGAAAGAGGTACTTTCTTTTTCTGCTGTTACTGAAACAGAAGAACCGGCTGTGCTCCACCGGGAGCAGCTGCCCATACCKAGAAATCTTCCGTCGTCTGGGTGAGCTCCTTTGGGTGTAGAGTGTGTCAGCAGCATGACGGATGTGTTGAGCCTCCTCGGGAGGATGCCTGTCAAATTATTGTTATGCTGCCTCCTGCCAAGTGATCATGGAGATGCTGCCGTAAGCTCAGGGGAGAGCCTATTGTTGGTCTTCTGAGCCAGAAATGAGGCATTGTTGTAAGACGAAGCGGTTGGTGGGAGAAGAAGGCAGCTTGCAGACAAGTGGGTGAATGATACTCTAATAATGATAACACTGAAGGATTAAGAATTCTCTTCAGTTCACTGCTTGTGAGTGTTTTACAGCTGAGGGAGGTGATGCTTTCATACGAAGTACTTCATGTAGTGGCGTGCTGGGTGTGCTTACATTTGTCTTGTATGGCACCATATTTTGTCCCCTGGGAACACCTGGCTGACTCCACTCTTGCTTAGCTGTGGTACTATTCTCAAGCATGACTATTTAAAAAAAAAAAAAAAAAGACACTGGTACTGTATGTGCAACTTTTTTACCATCATATTTAYTTTATTTGCAAGTCTTCTCACCTGGCATCTCTGAGTCAGCCTGAATGGATCTTCTGTATTACTAGAGAGAATTGCGAAAGGCAGTTGGGTGCAGTCTGCCAGCCCCAGACTGCMTGGGCGAGCGATCACATATGAACTCACCCTAAATTCCAGGGAATTTTTATGTGCAATAACCTAATTTGGCTCTAAATACTCCTGGCTTTAGTAAACTGCAAAACCACCCATGCTTCTTTATAATCTATTTATAGTCAACGCCTAAGCTCTCACTTCCTTGCAAGAAGACAGTTGTTTTTTGTTACGTTTCCAGAATCTGCACTGATTGTCAGGTTAGGAAATTCTGCACTTCCAAAAGCAACATCTTATTGCTATGCTGGCTATCGGTTCTTATCTCTTTTAGGTGTTGTAAAGTTTTTTTCTTACTGGGTGGCATTCCTGTTGCAGTGTGAATGACGGCAATGTTTTGTCGTATTTAGTTTTGTGTYAGGCCTCATCTCTCTATGTGAGAAAATTCCCAGGAGTATTTAACGTACGCGTGCGGATAAATCTCCTGCATGCCCCATAAAGTACTTTACTATGGGCCAATATAAAGCAGTCATTACAGGGTGATGTTTAAACTTCTGAGATTAACACAGTCTTTCAATTGCACTTACTTATTTTTATAATGTGTAATTTAGCAGCTGAACCGTGAAAAGTTATGGCATAGCAAGGTTGTCTTAAAAACAGTGGTTCCAACTGTGCTTTCAGTTTGCTTCRTTGTAAATCCGGAGCAATTCCATTCTCTTAGTTAAAAGAAAGAAGGAAAATCGGACCATTTCTGGGAGCTGTTCATCTGGTACGTTATACTTACATCTGAAATGTATTGTCAGATGTTGGCATGGCACATTCTCCGCTCCTATTGAAAGCTTGTTTGAGAGTTTGTGCCAGATTTCTCTGGAGCCAGACTGGGACTATACTGTTTTCTGCATGCAGAACACRCTGTCATTTGCCATTTTGCTAAGGGAGTTGTGCAACGGTGTTTTTGCCTGGACCAGGAAAGTTTGATCAAGCCTCTGTTTGAAAACCACATGCTTTTTTCTGTGGCCACCACATCTCTAGATAGCCGAGGGATCATTCCCTGCTACTTACCACTTCCAACTAAACTATCCCATGAGGCTATTTCAGAATACTTCTTTTTTTTTTTTTTTTTTTTTCTTCAGAGGTCTTCCATGTAAATATACTGAATTGACCAGCAAAGTTTTGACCGTGACTGTCTTTGTTTTGCAAAGTTCTGTTGTAAACAGGCACCATGCTGGCTTCCCTGAATAGCACCATCAGTGCAATTGAATGGGAGCAACAAAGGCGTAGGAAATGAAATGTCCSTTCAATTTCCTATTCATGTAAATGATAGTTTATCATACTGATTATGAGCTTCATGTAGTTAGGATTGGTGATGGTTCTTAAGCCTTTTATTGCTTTCTTTAATGAACTGCAATAAAGCATTGCCTCACCTGAGCGCTGACTCAGTGTCGAGGCATTCTCCAAACTTAGTGTTATAATTGCTATTAATTCGTCATTACATAGGACAAAGAATGTCACCACACTACAGAGCAGCCATGATGTATCTTTACCAGTTGCTCATTCTCTCTGCAAAATGTTCCTTTTTAAGACTACATGGGATTCCTGGAATGAACAATTTTAAGTAATCTTAAAACATAGTTTTAATAACAATACCTAGTTTCTTTATAACATCTCTCCTCAGTAGATGAGGCCATGCTGTACAAGGGAACTAGCAGTACACAAACGGTACAGGTGTGAAGGTCAGGGACAGAGAAGTGAAATGACTCTCCTCAGGTCATCCTTTGGACCAGCAGCAGAATCAAGAATAAACCCCATCTCTCTTTAGCTCCAGCTTTGTGTCATATCAGCTGAGCAGTATATCAGTATATCTCCTCGGTAAAAAACGCCGGCTTGTAGTTGAGGAGGTTCGGCACTGTGTACTGGATCTGTAGCCCAATCTRATGTCCTCTGAGTTAATGTGGAGGAAGTCTCTTCACTGTCTTTTTTTGGAACAGAATACAAGTCAAGGCTGCCGAACTCTGAATTCAGGCTCCTCCGCCAGTCTTCCGTGTGCCTAACACCTCCGTTTTCCCATCTAAACATGGGCAAATATTCACGTGATCATCCAACACCTCCTGGACTGCTCRGCTGAACGGTCCATTTCTTACAGCGTTAGTGCTCGTGCACCTATTGCCTGCACTAGACTTTGGAGTGGAAATACGGGTAATTGCACAGACGGGTGGTTACTGCACGTGCACTGCTGGGATCTGCGCGTTTAAGTACCTGCTTGTACGTAGGAATGGGGAGTTTAACACCTGCGTTCTCAAGGTTTGCCAGTTGTTTGGGGCTTGGATCATTTGGCATACCATGTTTTGAAATGTTTCTTTGGAAGCAGTGACTGTTACCTGAATACGTGTAGAGAATTTCTCTGTGTGTGATAGGATGTTTTAATGACGAAAGTTGCGATCACTGTAGTCATGCCTGTTACAAGTCTGTTAATGACTTCTGGGCTTCCTAAATCAGTGGTCAGAAATTAGTGGCCAGTTTCTTTCAGTCCAGCCGAGGCTTATTTTTAAAAATAACATGTATTGCAGAATAACCTTAAAGAACCCGTTGGTCTAACATCTTACAAACATGTCTTAGAGTGAAGGAAAAGGTGGTATTTTAGCATGTCTCTTGCTAAGGCATTGCAGTAACAATTACATGTAAATTCAGTTTGGTGGCAATAAATTGAAGCCAAACCATCATTTCAACTGAAAATAGCCATAAGAAAACTTTTATGTGACCCAGCTGTGGGAGAGGGAACCTGGGGAGCTGAGAGAAGTCATGCTTCATCTGTGGCAGTGGAAATGAGCAGAGCCGGCGTGGTTGTGGTGTCGTGTCTGTGTTGAGCCAGCGCAGCTCCGAGGCCGGAGTGATGCAGCTCGGGCGATGCAGATGAGTCGGTGACCGGGAGGATCCGCGTTTCTCTGCTCTAGCGGCATCTCCGACTGTTTTCTGTTCTGTTCTGTGTCGCTGTCTACAGCCACTAAAGGCAAAGACCCAAGAAGAAATCACACAGTGTGTTTGCTTACACCATCTTCTGGAGCTGCGAAACAGAGAGCAGGTGGAGAAAAGGCCAGATGAGGACAGCCGTGTTCCTCTTCCCTGCAAACTCAGCTTCGGCTGCCTGTGTCTTCCTCCRTTCCTGCAACACTGAAAGAAAATGTTTCCCTATGCCTCCCCCTTGCAAATACTAATATTCTTACTGAGCTCTGCTCAGCTCAGTGATGGTCACAGGTGTGTGTTTGCAGGAGGGACCTGGACAGACAGCAGCAAGACTGACGGGCAATTACATTTTCTAGCTATTTTCCCCCCCCTCTGCTGTTTTCTGGGTACAAACAGTTGATGTGACCTTCATCAGCTGACGTGACGAAAAAGGCGTAAGGTAAAGTATATTTTTAAAATGAAACGAACAGTTTTATGTGTGCTTTTATAGATTTTCTACAGAAGATGATGCTGGGCCATGTCCTTAGGCACTATAATCTGGCGTAATTCTACTGAGGTGAATGCTATTATGTCATTTCGGGTATGACCCGAGAATGTAACGTCCTGACAGTATGAACTGGCAGC
The DNA here is from genome assembly GCA_030449065.1 of Oceanodroma leucorhoa. Classification (NCBI taxonomy): domain Eukaryota; kingdom Metazoa; phylum Chordata; class Aves; order Procellariiformes; genus Oceanodroma; species Oceanodroma leucorhoa. The sequence continues at coordinate 1,604,716 of JASVER010000092.1, forward strand.
TTTTGCTTTTCACTCCCTTGTACTGGCAAGAAATTGGATCTTTATTTATCTATCCAGTTCCAATGAAAATCAATTGTTTCATGTCACCTAGTATTAATCAGCTGTTCTGCTACAGGGTTTCTTCCTTATGGCTGAGAACRTTTAAACACAAAAGAATTTTCAGAAGTCACTGTTCGTATGTGCCAACCCACACGTGCATGTGAAATAGTGGTACCTGGTGCCAAGTGGGTTTTCCAGAAATCAAATGTGTCTTTTACGTGCAGGGATGTGTAACACACAATTGTTTCTGCTCACAGGGGTTGTGGGATTTGCACACTGCTCTGGAGATGACAGATTGCTGATGGGAATTTGTTTAATCTTTAGAGAAAAAAAATTGTTTTCCGAAAGTTTCTTCTTACCTTGGTATACAGTGTGAGGGGAACGTGTTGAGGCATGCCCTTTTCTGTTYGCTTTCAACAAAAATGGGAATTCTTTAGTTAAATACAAAAAAATGGAAATTTCCTTTTTTCCCTCTCAAGGATGTTTTGGTAACTGAAGCACATTCACACTTGGAGAGATGGGCCTGTTTTGCAAGGGAAAACCAAAACATTCCAGTGCAGCTAATATTGCAGCTCCTCTGGTGTCTTAAGGTCAGGCCACAGCAGGGGGTGCAGACACCTAAGGGGAATGYGGTAACCTTCTGGATCTTTTCTTTGGAAGAAATAATAAGATGAGTCACAATTAACCCATTCAGCTAAATTAGTAAGGCTCTTGGAGATGAGAGAAGAGATGGGGAGTCTTTTAAGCAAGGTTGCGGTGGAGAGAGGCTGCTTTGGGGTAGTCTCGGTCTCCACATAGACTGGGCAGTCTTGTCCTGTTATACCTGACTTTCTCTTGTGGAAATCAAGATTTTTTTGGCATCACTCTCTAGTTTCACAGAGCTATTGCTTTTTCGGATGACTGAAAGTACAGAGACAACTTCCTGAGAAGGTATCCAGACCTTCACTTTGGAGGACACRGGGTGCCCCCGCGTAAAGGGGGCTGTGCCCACGTGAACAGCTGATGGCATGTTTTATTCCAGGCTTGACTTCTCCTGACTTCTGTGACAGCTATCTGACTGCTGGCCACACTGGAAGCTTACCTGACTGCCCACCGCAGTGGACAGGGYGTTTTTCCTTGGCTGAAACACTTCAAAACTGATTCCAAGCCTGGGCTGGTTGGTTTTTTTGGTTGTTGTTGGCTTGGGTTTTTTTCTGCTAACGTAGTTAAACTTGGTTTATGAATTAAATTCAGCCATCACTTACCCGTAGGCTCTGCTTCWGGCTTAGGCCTCCTAGTTCTAATTGTTTGCCCTGCAGAAAAGAAGTCGTTTTTTCTTAAGTCCCTTCAGGCCCAATCAATACATTCGTCTTYGCCATTGCAGGAAGTATAAATTTGCTCCCTTACAACCTTCTCTTGTACGTCCTTCCCTGAGACGTCCAAGCCTGGTCTGATGATCTTGCTTTTATTATCTTGCTCTGGCACACCAACGGCCTTGGTCCAGGCTCCTGTGTCATGGAGTGCACAACTCCCTAGGGAAAAAGGGCTCTCCCGTGCAAGTATCAGCACAAAATATTTTGTTCCTCCTACGTGATTAATGCGGAAGGAGTGTTTTTAAGTATACTGGCTGTGTGTAGGATCCTGAACAAGTACTTAAAAAAAAAATCAATGGAAATAAACATAGCAGCAAAGTAATATGAAAATGTATACCACTGCCAAAACRGATTACATCTGTTTTTCTCCGCCATCCCGTGTGACAGAGCCTGGGAAGCGGATTGTCTGCTCCTCYGGACCATCAGCTAGTGTGTCGAACACGTTGCTTGGGATGTTTTGAGGTAATAGGAGATTGAGGCCAGATCTCAGGACGTCAGATTCTTCTGGCATCCTAAAAAGGACAAAATTACAGCTGTGAGGAGGCCGTCCAACCTATCCACAGCCCGGAGGTGTTTCCAGGTGAGCTCTCCGTGTTCCCAAAGCCTTACTGCTGGTGGGGCAGAGGAGCGAGAAGCCAACGTCGGGTGAGTCCTTTGGCCTGCTGTGATCTCTTCTTGCATCACAGCAAGTGCGTTCTAAAATTTCTAAGTGAGAATGGGGGCTGCTGTGGTTCTTTGCCAAGCAACTGCATTACTCGCCTTTTTCCCCAGCTGTTTGCATATTTGCAGTGGTATCMTCTGCATGTCCTGCACTGCGGGCCTGTGATGAAGTTAGTCAGAAATTGCTTTCTGCTGGAAACAGTTACCTCTTTTACATAAAAGTAAACTATTAATGGGTGTCAAGAAATGCTGGATGTTTAGAAAAAAATACATTAAAAAAACTTGAAATGTAAAAACTGCACATTATCAGCTACCTTATCTGTGCAACCTGGAGTTTTTCTTAAATATAAATACTACTGAAGCCATTTCAGCAAAAGAACACTTTGTAATTTGTCACAGCGTGACTTGCAATGGAAAAACACGCCACAGCAGCAGCAGCTGGGACCATRAAGTGCTGTCTTATCGGCTGGGCTGTCATTAGGAAGCGAGATCTATTTCTAACCCAGATGAAATCTCCAGAGTGTTTCTTCCTCAAGGGCTGGTGGGTGGATCAGAGTCAGACCTCTGAAAGCCTCGGTGTCCATGGCGGWAGGGACACAGTTGGGATAAGAAGGAAAACTAGCACATCCAAACCTTTTTTTAAGGATTTTTATTGTTTTTTACCACTATTAGTCCTTTTCTAGTTTTATTTAGCTGTCTTGAGAATCCATGTCTTTCAGCAAGCAGGCGAGTGCGTGCGTCTCCCCTGGTATCTCAGAAAATAAGGGTATGTCTTTGGTCCATCACAGGRGCAGCTACGCGCCGGTGAGAAGGGCGAGCTGGAGGTTTCGCGTCCCGTTGCTTGCTGCCTGTCTCCAGCAGCCGAGGGCCTGTGGAGGAGCCCCTCCATCGTTAGCTAGCCGCCGAACGACGATCCATGGACCTTCACTCCACGGAGCGGAGGACAACGCTGGGCTAAACCCAGGGAGTGGACCTGCCACCGCGGCTCTTCCCCCTTCGCTTCCCGGACACCTGCGACCCCGGTGACAAACTGCTGCCGAGCGTGGCTCCCGCGGGGCACGTCTCTCCGGCAAGTCTCGTTCAAAACACAGGCCRGGGTGGAATTTGTTCCAGGGAGCAGCACCTGAAGGACGAGTCTGCTGTTCCATGGCTCCTTAGCTGATACGTTTTCCCAAAAGCTGGCAATCTCCAAGGAAGAAATGGCCTGTCTCAGAAAATAGAGCGAGACACGTGAATTGCTTTAATGGGATGCTCTAATGCATTTATGTCTCCTTAAAAGGAAGCTAAGCTGCATGCRCAGGGTGATAGATGAGTTTATTTTCACATGTGGATTTAATAGCCGACCAAGATGTAACTGCGTTTTTAGTGCTAGAAAAAGTCTGCAGGAAAATAGTTCCCTGAGGTGAGGTCAGTGTCCACTTACAGCTGAGTTTCAAGGGAATGAGTTGAAGAACTTGGTCACGAGGCAGGGTGGTTAACACAGTGCTGAACAAATCACGGTGATGTGGGAATTAATTACACCTTCTGCCCAGAACAGAGAGAGTAGAAGTGCCCCAAAGACCGTCTGGGGTTTAAAACTCAAAGGAGTTGGAAGGAGCTGATTACCGCTCTCAGCTCTCTTCAGAGCAGTATTTGTTACTCTTCCCAGATACTTATTTGATCATAGTTGTAACTGAATTTGTGCTGAAAACATACAGAAAACGTACCCTGTACTTAGTTTCACGTGAAATCTCAGATCCTCTTCACTGAAGCAGAACGGCGGCAAATCCTTGGCCACAACAGCCCCCTTYGGAAAGGGACATAATCTAAAATGATCTAAATAAGACTCCCCCACCGATATGGCACTTGCTAGGTTAAAGCACAGGAAATTGTGAATTTTGGGCTCCATCCTGTTTGACCATTTACACTATCTCCTTATCACTGTACCTGGCCCTGGGAGATTGGATGCTGTCTGGATATAAGAGGTACAATTTAGTGCTTCCAACTGCTTGAAAGGGACGGGACGGTGATTTGTGGCCTCTCTGGCGATCGGTGAGATAAAACTCTGCAGCGGGGATGTCCTCTGCCCTGCCACTRATCCTGGCCAGAGCCGGCCCGGGCTCCCCGTGCACACCTCGGAGCTGGAGCTGAGCGAAGGCTGGGACCTGATCACTCCCAAATCGTGGGCTGTCTCAAAGCCAGATTCAAGTCTTGCAGCCTGTAGTGGGGGGGGGGGGGAATGAATGTGCGGCTGTCAAAAGCATATAGATGTTTCACAGGGAATTTGAATAGTAGGCTGTTTGGTAAAACAGAAGCTGAGACTGCTGCCTGAGATGATAGCCCCGGCACCCCGCAGGGGGAAAGCCCATGGGACAAGAAACGAAGAGTGAGGTAGTCCAAGCTGGGCAGTACAACTGTGTTTGCCCTGGGATAAGGCTTATTAACTTAAGCACATCAAAGTATAAATGTAGCTGTTTTACCCCTGGACCCGAGCTGGCTCAAGCCTTCCTGCGTCTCTTCCCAGCCCTGCTGTCCAGGATCGGCTGCTGCCGTGGAGATGTCCCCSGGAGCCACATCTGCAGCCTGCCACCGACCGGAATTACCTGCTCTCCAGACACCTGCGGTGCTGCTGCAATGCTGGGAATGCTCGGCACCTCGGGAGGTATTTGGGACCGAGTTAATTTAATTATTCTCTTGCTTATTGCCTTCGAAATCCACTTAGTGATAGGGAGGAGGTGCCTTGTCCCTATCGTAGTTGATGGCAGCTGGCCAGCAGAAGTCTCTGCCTGGCAGGAGTGGAGATGGAGACCTGGGGCAGAGGAGGTTTAGCTTCAAGGCACTGGGCAAAAGGGAGAGAAATCGAAATTACTGTGTTTAAAGCTGCCAGCTATATTCTTGACGGATGATCCCCTAGAAGAGTCAGGCCAGGAGCTATAGCGTTGTGAGTTAGAAAAGTCTGTGGAATTGGGAAGAAACGTGAGAACCGTTGTCCTCATCTTTGTCTGTGTCTGACCAAACCGTCAGGCTTGATCCAAATCGATGACAAGAGTCCCACTGACCCCACCACCCAACGTTTCAGAGCAGGTAACTGGTCGCAGCGCAGTTCGGGGCACTGGCAGCCGGGCTGTGTGGTGGGAYGTGGAGTGCAGCCGCTGTGCCAAGCAGCCGAGCTTGCAGCCAGCAAACRCAGCCCGTGCGGGGCCCGAGTTTGAGCCCGGTGAGGTAATGCTTGTGCCTCTCCCCACTGTTTTACAGTCGTTCCACTGACCTCATCATTATCATCTTTTATAGCATCCCATGAGCTATTGAAAGCATCAGAGGAGGAAATTAAGGGCCGTATACTGTCCAGGCTTCTGTGGTCGTATGTCCCCTGACGAGCTATTCTCTCCTGGACGTGCCCACAAGTGGCTTCGATTAATGTTGCATAGGACACCGAAGAAAGACTAGAGAGAGARAGAAAGAAAAGCTGAAATACTACTTGAGATCTCCCTCTCTATTTCCCATCATGTCCTTCTCTTTGTAAACCTCTACCTTCCCTTTCTACAACAGGTTCAGCCTTATTCTTTTTCATTTTGTGGCCTGTCCCATACGATTGCTACTCTTCTTTGCCCCCTACCTGCATTTGGTGACCATTTCCTAGCTGTGGTCATCAGCCTCTGCTCCTTACTGCRCTTGGAGTTACCACCAACTCCCTCTCCTTTCCTCTCTGCACTTCAGACCCTCTGGAAGGGACGACTTTGGGTCTGAGATGTGCTATAGGCTTTAGACAGGATCTTTTCTAAACCCCAGAAGTGTTTGGACCRAGTCCACTTTGGCTGGGAGTGCTCTTCTGCAAAGTTGTCCCAGCRGTCACCTCTGCGCCTAAATATTATTTTAGTTAGGGAACATGTCACCTTTCTTGTTCATAGATTATGGGGCACTGTGTGTGTCTGGAGGAAGGGAGAGTGGGATGGGAGAGGAATAGAGGAGGAAGGAATTAATTTTGAAAGTACATTGCAGGTTACATTTATTTGATTGTCKCTAATCCACCAGCCTTCTGTTATATTGCTCATCTCCTTGGGGCTTGTTTGAAAAGGGGCAATTTACTGCACTGTAAGCCAGGGCAGTGATTTGCAAAGTGGGGGGCATGGGATGTATCCTAGGAGAGAGCAGGGAACCAGAAAAAGAGGCGGGGGGGGGGGGGGGGAAGCAAAGCTTGTGAATCCCTCCGCAGAGGTGTAAATCCGCCGTACGTGACCCACTCCCACGGGCACCCGCGGGGACATCCTTGGAGGGGAGCAACCTACCTGACCCAGGAGCGGCTCTTGTCCACCGGCACGTGCGGCCCACCAGAGGCGGGCAATGAATTCGCACCCTGGCTCCCTGTACACCTCTTCCCCTCCGAGTAACCCCTGGGTAAGAAACTTTCCCAGCAGACCTGCGCTCACTGGTCGGGTTGCTGGATGGAAGCACAGTATGAACTCGTGGTAAATTCGGAGTTGTCCTCTCCAGCCCGGGAGAGCAGATGCAACAGCTCCCTGTAGACGGGTACTGTAGGTGTCCTCCCCAGCTGAGAAATGTTTGGGAAACACTTGTAACTCTTTTTCTCAGGTGTTAGAAAGAGGATTTGTTTTGTAAATAGTGAAGCTGTTAATTGCCTTGACTTTAATAAGACGGAGCTGAAAAGGTGTTAACAAGTTTCTGTTGCGCTGTGCTGGCGRTGAGCCACCTTGGGAGCTTCGCAGGGGGAAGGTGGCAAAGTTGTTATGAAAGTACCTTTGGTCTCTAGAGGAGAAAAAAAATGAGGCACCAGTTTAACCAAAGACTTGGGGTACCGTGGGAATTTCATAGGAGGGATATAACTCGACTCGCCACGCAGTTCGGTTCCAGAGGATTCCCCTTCTGTCGAGCAACGTGGACTGGAGCGTCCCCACGGCAGCACAGCTGGGAAGGGTTTGAGGGCCGGCATCTCCCCCTGCTCCTCTCGAGGTGCAGGCAGCTCCTGCACACCCTGTGGGAAGCCCAGCTGCGTAGCAGCTTTGAAAATCAGGCTGGTGGGGTGCAGGGATCTAACTTTAAGCACCTCACTTGAAAAAAAATGTTGCTTAAGATTAGAGTTGAGGTTTCAAAGTCACTAACTGGTGACAAAAATCTTTCCTATACACTCCAGTAAGCCAGACACCCAAATTCCCCATCTTTCCCTGGGAATCCTTGTCAATAAATCCTGCAGGAGGCATCGCACAGATGCTTTTTCATCCTCCTYTATGGGACTGGCACTAGCAGGGGATAACCAGGGGCTGATTAAGGCCCTTTAACTTTGTCATGCTAAGGGTTGGTTTTGCAAGTCGAAAAGGACCCGTGACTTGTTTTTTAAGACTTCAGGGAATTGCTGGCACTCACTGGTTTCGCTGCACCAGATGCAGTGTGACCAGGAACCTACGCTGCATATGAAAAGGTCACTTAACCCTGTTCAAGAGAGGAGATTCTAACACTTGTCAGCTTGAGTGATGGAGACTCTGCATTGAGAGCCATAATATTCATGTCAGAGAATTGCCAAGCCCATGCGGAAGTGTTGAAGATGGATGGCCCGGGGATATACCCCTGACACTTTAATATGGGGGGAGGATACAGCACAARCATCTCATACAGAATTATAATCCATGAAAGGGCACTGGCGGCATAAATTAAAGCTAATCCACCCGGCAAGGAGTTTAACAGCTGAAGCGAAGCAGGGGTAAAGGAGGGCTGCTGGGGGGGCTGCTGCGGGGTGTGGGGGAGAGCACAGCCCCCAGCGGGGTGGGAAGGAGCAGCCCTGGGCCAAAATCCATCCCCCTCCAAACGGCTTTGCAAAGGCCACCTACGCCCGGGGCTTGTCAGCGGGTAGCCTTCCCGGCTCCCTTTCCCTCTTGGACTTGTCACTACACCAAGCAGACCCTGTCCTGCTCCTCTGTAGTCAACAGCAAAGCACTTTGTCAATTAAATAAAGGCAATTCTCAGCTTGCTGACAGTCGCGGTACAGCAACGCGCCCTGCCAGGGGAGGGGGACTGGGGCAGGTATCGCTCACCGCGGGCCATCACCCCCCGAGCACAAACGTCCCTGCCAGCCGGCGGGGAGGGGCGGACGAGGCACGCGGSCAGCGGTGACGGTGTGAATTCTCCGTCAGGGCTGTCCCCGCGCTCTCTTCTGCGAGAGGGAGCACAAGCGGCAGCGTGGACCCGATTTCTGCGCCGGGTGACGTCCTCAGCCCGTGCCGGCGGCACCGCGGGTCTGCGCTGCCGCTGCCCGGGCGAACGTGAACACGCGTCTGCCTCCGTCTGAACCCCGAGGATGTGCCACCCCCCCCGATAGCGCGCTGGCGTGGGGCGCCCGGACTTCACCTTCCCTCCACGCGGTGATGGAGGCGGCTCCAGCCAACACCGTGCGTGGAGTCGTGCCCGTTTCCCCGCCTGGAGGGGAATTAGGCTGTGGGGGCCCTTCTACCCACTGGGAGGAAGAACGAAGAAGAAAAGCCGGTGAGCTGGCGGCCGCTGCGGCTCCCGGGGAGGGTGCCGGGACGGTGCCTGGCACGGCACGGCCAAGAGGCACCCGGTGAAACGGGGACGGTGATGATCCTGGGTTAGATGGGAAGGTCCGGGGAAGCTTGCAGGCTTAGCCTGGGCCATTATCTCGGTACAAATAGCCCAACGCTGATTTTCTGAAACCCTATCGATAGCTGAGCAGGCAGCTCTGACATAAACCTGCCCCGGCCTGTGGCAATGCTACAGCTGGACTGTATTGTTTCTTCATTTAGAAAATGTTCCCCTTTCTCATTAAAAATGGAATATAAACCAGTCCTTTCTGAAAATAAAGGCACAAATACGCTGTTGGGAAGGTGATGGTAAACCTCCACAAAGCCAACGGTGATTTCAGGCCAATCCAACTGCTGTCCCGCAGGTTTCTTATCACGTAGGTTACTTCCATGGCAATGGCTCTGCCCCGTGAGCAGCAGCTCTGGCAAAGCCTGTTCAAACACGAAGGTTCTGCTCCAGGAACTGTCCGGGCAGCTCCACAACCCTGCCCGAAGTCCCCCCTCGGGGGGCTCGGTGGGGTGTGCCGGCTCCCGGGCATCCCCGGCACAGGTCCTCTGCACCCCCGGCACCCCTCCTGCGCCCCAGCGCTGCCAGGAGCCTCCGGCCCCGACGGGGAGAAGCAGTGCCGACAACTCTTTGGGGGCAGGCAGCAGGATTTGGGTTTGAGTTCATACAGCATCTGCCGCACCTGGCCCTCATTGAGATTTTTACTTTTTCATTGTAATTGGGATCATTACTGTTACCGCGGGACGGCAGTCGGGTTCTTCCTCAAGGGTTTATRGGGCCAGTCCATCCCTTCCTCCAGGCACGCAGTGAGTTATAGGTGGTTGGGATCAGTGTCCCAAACTGGAGTTGACTTTGGGTAATCATGAGTAAATACATTCAGGTTTCAAATGCTCTTYGGCGGTGGTTGGAGAATGAGCCTTTGCAAACGGGCGGATAACAGGGCTTTGCTCGGCTGTGTGTGGTTATTTATTTTGAAAGCTGCTGCGCAGGAGCTTGCTGCCCAGGTAAGGTCCCCGCTGAAGCGACGAAATCAGCCTGATGGCTGGTGTCCTGCAGGCAGCGCGGGGTTCATTGCCCCGTGCCCCCCCGTGCCCATGGCATTTCGGTGTGTTGTTACTGAGAGTGAGTACCCGCGGGCAGGGTGTAGGGCTCCCTGACACTGCCGTGATGGATTAAGATGATCCTGAATTTCTATTGTTTTGGAGTGAATGTGGTGAGAATTGATGACTGTTGTATCCAAGCAACAAGGGGGAGGATGAGAGAGCTTCAGCTTCTCCAGGACCGTAACATCCCTGGCAAGGTGCAGCTCTAAGCCATAGAGCTGTCTTTTGTGTTTGTTCAGACTCGGTATTATCTCTGCAAGCTATAAAAAGAGAATGGAAATTTGTATCACGGGATGGTACGTAACTTTCTCTTGAGTTCGCTTCAATTTGCATTTGGTCTCTGGCTTTTGCATAAGATACGCTCGTTGCCTTAGATAGTCTGGGTGCCAGAAATGTAAATGGATTAAAAAAGCGATTAGACAAATTCAGGGAAGAGCAGTTCACCTCCAGCATTTAAATGCAGCGCAGTGGGTACGAGTGCTGGCTCGGCAGCCCCCGGCTGCGGGTGGGTGGGAATGGGAGGGCTCAGCGGGAGACGGATCAGTCTCTGCCGCAGCAYCTCTGCTCCTCCCTGCAGCCCCTTTCCCCGGACAGATTCCTGGCCTGATGCTACGGGCACCTGCACTCCTGCCACTTCTGATTTTCTGCAGTAACATCAGTTTGAAAAGATGCTGCAGAGAGATGCGTAAGATACACAGCGTGTCCCGAACACGCCTGCCATTGGGAGCCCTCATCTCCCAGGCGTTACCTGTGCAGTTTATTAACCCTGCTATTGCCATACAGCGAGACGGTTTTTGTGTGTGCTTGGGAGTTATCCTGGTGAAATACCGTTTCCCTTCGCTGTGCACAGCAGCAGCAACTCTCCTGCGCTCTGTGTAACCTCGTTTTGTGGCTCTGTGGGATKTTGGCAGCGTGCTGTGCCCGCAGCTCCGCGGCAGCTCCGTGGGCAGCAGCACTCCGGGCAACCGCAGCGGGTGTTACAGAAGTCGAGCCTGTGAYTCTGTGCGGACAAGCCAGCCAGTGCGTAAAATGCAGGAAAGGGGTTTTGTTTGTCTCTTTTTATCACTTCCAGCTCAGCCAAAGCTTCGGTGGGTTGTAAATGCTGTTGTAGTGACGCTGTGCAAAATCTTGGAGTTTTTTGCTTTGGTGGTGTGGCCTATTMGTTATGGGAATTTTAGAAATAGCTACTCCGAAGGCAGCAAACAAGCCCCCTAAATGGATGGCCCGCTGGCGTAGCCCTTCCATGCATTCGTTTTTGCAAAGGGCGGTTTCGTCAAAGCTGGMAGGCAGTTGTGCTTCCCCACTCGTGTGTTTTACACCGGGACCTTCCTGATTTGGCTCGAGCGTGTGTCGAGGCTGTGTTTGCACTAGGACCCGCAGGGATACCTGGATACAATAGCATCAAAGCATTTGTAGTGTGGGCGCAATATGCTGGCAGAGCTGTAGGGTGGGGGGTTTTGTTTGTTTGTTTGTTTGTTTTTCCCACTTGTCTTCCTCCTCCTCCTCCCCTGGCTGGAAAGCAAGCCTGGCAGAGCATCCTTTGCCCCCGCATCACGGGTGGCAGAGCCCTGGCTCCCTCCGCAGCAGCACTGTGACTCCCGGGAGTGATCCGGGCCGAAGCACAGCCCTGGAGAGCCCGGGAGAAGAGCAGGACCCGCTTTGGACGGCAGCGGGCAGCGCGTGTCCCSCCATGCGGGGCTGTTTGCGCCCGCAGCAGCAGGGAACCAGCAAACACATTCACAACTGTCCCCAAGTTTTCTCTCCTACCCCCAGTTCAAAGGGCTCCTCTCGTGCCTCCAAGAATTTTGCAGCGAGTGCCGATGCTTTCCACATCAAAGCGGGGCAGCCTCGCATTGTCTGGGGGATGTCGGGCCTTGGCAAATTAAAGAGGCACTGGGAGCTTCGAAATCGGCTTTAGCCAGGCAGTGCCTGCATACTCAGCACTTGAAAAAGGTTAGATATTACGGTGATAGGTACTAAAGCAAACCCTCCGGGGACTGAAGGCTGCAGCCAACTTTTATTGAGGTCTAGGAGAACAACCTTCTCGCTGGCTTCAGTGGCTTTTGGATTAAAGATGAGAAATCTTGGAAGTGCTGGGTTTTATACGGAAAGGGACAATTTTGTATGTGAAGTCATGCTGCTAGGAAGCCAGAAAGGAAAAAGCCAATCCTTTTCATTGTGGTGTTTATTGCAAAATACAGTCCAAAATCTAACTCTTTAGGGATACCTTCAAAATATATAGAGAAAACAGATTGTGCTAAGCAATAATACGACTTATTAATAAACAACATTAGGCATAAAGAATTCTGAATTCTTATCTGCTAATTTAAAAAAAAATAGGTATAGGAATTGTAAACAGCTTAATTTCATCCAGTACAAATACATGAAGCTACTGTCCATTTGGGGCAAGGGTTCTGGTACCAATATACAAAATATAAAAAGGGGAGAGGGGAAAAAAAAAAAAAAGAGGAGGGGGGGAAGATATGAGATCTGTAAACACGGGCTTGAAACCTATCAAAGGCATCAAAAAGCTGCAGCCACTGTAATACACACCACGACACTGCAAAACCCCCTCTCGCATCAGAAAGTGCATGAAGTTTTCCACTAGCAACGCCGCGGAGCTGCCGCTGTGCCTGCGCCGGGGCCGCCGGGAYGGAGCCGCCCAGCGGGACCCGCTTTTGGCCGCAGCGCCCACCCCGCCTGCCACGGGGCTGGAGCCCACCGCTGGCCGCGGCTGACCCGCCGGACGTGGCACAAGGGGTTGAGCCCACCCAAAAAGTCACACTCTTCCCTCTGTCCAATACACAAAGTGAGTCCCGAAAAGAAAGAAGCTACTGGTAAATATTGAGGAAAAACCACGGAAGCAAGAAGGACCGTGGTCCCTCAGCGCCCGCGCCTTGTGCTTCCCAATCTCGCCGCATCCGTCCGCAGGAGGCCCCAGCGCCCGGGCGATGCCCCCGCGCACCCCTCCGGACCCCGTCGCTCCCCGGGGACGCTCCTTCCCAACCCAGCTCCGCCGGCGGCTGCCGAGCCTGGGGACCCCAAAGCGTCCTCCTCGGGCACCGCGGCTGCCCCCTTATCTCTTATGGCCCTTGTTCCTCCGCTTGATGTGGTTGGGGGCGGCGGCGTCGGCGTCGCGGCGGGCGCAGAAGTGCTTGGCCACCAGCTGCCGGCACTGCTCGCACCGCACCGTGCAGCACCAGTGGAACTTGCAGTTGCAGCTGGCCACCACCTCCGTCCTCCTCTCCTCCACCCGCAGACCGCACTCGGTGCACAGCCGCCGGCAGCTCCTCTTCTCCCACTGCGAGAGGTTCTTGCCGGTCTGCAGGCACTCGCGGCCCTCGGTGCCGTGGTGGCCCAGGCTGGCGTTCCTCGTGCAGTAGTCGGGAGAGTCCTCCAGGAAGACGAGCTCYGTGGCGTGGACGTGGTGGAAGGTCTCTGCCGTGGCCCCGCGGCTGTCGGCGCTGTTGCCGGCTCTCATCCGCCTCTTGTCCATCTCCAGCTTGTGGGCTTGGTCGTATTTTATCTTCAGGTAGTTCCCGATCTCGCGGAACTCGGCGAGCTGGAGCCAGCAGGTCTGGATGCTGCAGCTGCCCGACACCCCGTGGCACTTGCAGGCTCGTTTCATCGTGGCTTTCACGGCCTTGGTGGAAAAGGTGGAAAAATTAGGAGCAGCAGAGAATCGTTATTTAAATGCCCAAACCAGGCTCTACAGCACTTCTAATTCGGGGGGCAACGAGTCAAAAGTGGCTCGTGCTGGGCCTGACTTCAGCTCCTTCCAAGACACGAGCTGATGTTCTTATTTCAGTTCCTGGAAAACATCTGTCCCCCTTCGCTAATTAAAAGGACAGAGATGAGTGGGCATAAAGTATCGTCTGCAGCCTTTGCAGGAGCTGTTTCTCCAGGACAGGAAAAAAGCGCATTTGTCGGGTCATGCCCTTCTCACGCCGTTCCAGTCTGCAGCTCACCTCGCTCAGCAGAGCATCAACCCATCATCCCTCTCAGAGGTTTCATTCAAAACGTGTGAAACGGCTTCGGAATAATCATACCCAACCTCTCTGCATCTCCTCCAGGGCCAAGCACTTCACAGACATTATCTACCTATCTCCCTCTGGTATTTATAAGGTCCCAATCACTGGTATCTATGTGAGATTAAGCCTCGACACACCCTATGAGATAGGTATGTTAAGTGTTGCCATCCTTGTTTTTACAGACAAGGAGGTTTGGCAAGATGCTGAGAGCCTCCGCCGGCCCAGGCGGGGAGCGGGGGGCGAGTCTGGCAGCCGGCTTGCGAGCAGAGCTAGCTCACACCCGGCTTCCCTGCCAAATACCTTGGAAATGCATATTGCAAGAGGGTAAGGTGGTTCCTGCTTTGTTTTACCGACCAGACGAGCGCTCGGTGAGTATCAAACCTGGGYGTTTCTGAATAAGCGGTGTGCGCTAGTAGTTAACTGCGTTACACACAGCTGCAGAAGCTGGAAGTGGGAACAACTCTTACTGCAGGTCCTTGTGTTCGGGGTCGGGGCCAGATTCTGGCTGTACCTTTTTCCCCATGCAAATACTGCAGGGCCTAGATTGTCACAGAGGGCTGGAGATGGGGACCTGAACGGTCCACCAGACTCTTGGATTTTGTTGTCAATATAGACATCATCATCATGATCATTATTATTATTATTATTATTATTATTATTATTATTATTATTATTACATATTCGACTTACAAGTCTCCCGACTTCATTGTTGTGCAGGTTAATCAGCGCGCGGGTGTCGTGTCCTGTTTCCAAGGCATCCACAAAGAGCTTGGAAATCCTCTCCCCAAACTCCACGTTGTCGCTGCATCCTCCCCAGACCCAGCCTCGGCCACCTGCAAGACAGATGCACGCTAAGCGCAGAGCCGCCCCGCCGGGCCGAATTCTGCCCTGAAATCCGGGGGGCTGCGTGCGGGGAGGGAGAGCCGATGGCAGCCCGCATTGAGACGGCAGCTCACCGACGCGGCCGTTCCTGGAGTCGTCGCAGCCGCAGCTCTCAAAGTCTCCCATGCTGCAGTTCCTGGTGAGGGTGTACATGACGCCGGCCGAGCTGATGGCGTGTACAAAGGATGTTTCCCGGGTAGCTGGGGGAGAGGGGAAAARAAGCCGTCACATGCAAACATAGACATCGGTCCCGGTTTATTGAGAACGAAACACTCCCGCGCTGCAAAGGTGCAAGAAGGAAAAAAAAAAAMCCAACCCAACCCAGTTTGTGCAAAAGGTAAGGTRCTACAGGAATTAACTGCTCGTGACTGGAGTCTCTTCAGGCTTCAGCATCAAGGGTTTCAGCAATTTGGCATAAAACTATGCAGGTGCCCGTGTTGGGATGGAGTTTCTTGGCAACAGCAGGATCTTAAGGCAGTGCCCCAGTCCTGCCCTGGCCAAGGTGAGTTGTCACTCCTTCACGCTGGGCTCCCCCCTGTCCTCCCCGGCGCAGGGGGTATGTTCATGCTTTGATCTCGCCTGCYGGGGAAAATCGTCATTGATCTTGTTTCAGCCGGTGGTTGAACCTGTGCTAACAGCTGTCTGCACCCACACTTCTAATTGAGTTTCTTTTTTGACTTTCCTAACAGATTCAAATAGAGATGCTGCTATGGGAAAAAAAAAGAGATCTCTGCTTGTTGAAGCAGCCAGTATTCAAATATATCCACAACTTTCTTATGAAGACWGTTTCTCAGTGCACGTCCCTGGTTTCTCTCTGTGCCTCCTGCGCTTCTCCCCGCTGCAAGCTCAGGTGCCTCCGGCCCTGCGCTCCCTGGGATGCTGCACACAAAGTGGCAGGAGGAAGCCCACGGAGCAGCACTGCGGGAAGGTCCGAGCTCCAGCCTAGCACGGATAGAGATCCAGAGAGAGCCTGGGATCCCTAGGAAAATGTTAGCGCTCTKTATTACATCCAATTAATACAGACGGAGAAAAACAACCATGATACGTGGGACACAACCCCTTCTCCATCGATCGGCTTAATTAGCAGCCCCAGCTCCCTCCGGAGCGCATCCCAGCTCGTACCCAAAGGCACCCCGGGAGGGGGGTGCTGGTGCCGGAGGTAAAGGCGCACTCACCGCTGCGGAGCCGGTTGTGGGTGGAGAGCTGCAGGGCGCTCTCGGGGCAGTTCCAGCGCTCCCACCCGAACTGGAACTTGCACTCCTCCATCCCGCTGTGCGCCCCGGCCGCCACGCTGCTGGAGTACGTCAGGTAAGCCTGGCACGGGAAACAGCGGGGTTAAAACCTACCGCCTTTTACCATTTATCAATGAAAACAGACATAAACGGGTCGAGAGTCTTTTCCCTCATTACTCGGCAGGACTTGGAGCCGATATGCTCTGGGAAGTCTGGTTCCTTGGAAAAGTACTATTTCCCGTTTGCAAAGCAAAATTGCTCTACTTAAATTCCTGACAGTCCGTGTGCTGGTTACCTTAGGTCCTGTCATCAGGAAGTTATTCACAGACCTGAAACAGAGAAAAGACAATGAATMACAGTTTACCACAGGCTGAAGAGCATCCCTAAAAAATGCCCTTTCCACTGAGTTGGACCCTACCATGCTGCTGCGTGGAGAAGGGTGCCGTAGACCCCCGCGATGGAGAGGATGAGGAAGGTGCTTCTCTTCATGGCTGTCGCAAGGAGCGGGGTTGGATGCCTTTCGCTGACCYGTAGCTCTCCGCACCGCGGGTCCCCGAGCGAGCAGGGCCGCCTGCCTCCGCTCCTTCCCAAGGTGAGCTATGGGGATGGAGAAAGCTGCAGGAACCTGCAGCCCTGATATTTATAAGGTGAAGTTGTGAATAGTCAAAACCCCCCATTCATTTGCTACCCAATGACTTAATGTGGTAAAAAAGCTCCCGCTCCAATGGGTGACAAGGCACCGCCTAAGGTTGCACTTCAAAAGGCGGCGCGGTGTCCCTGGGAGCGGGATGGTCTGAAGGAGAGCAAACTTCCCTAACAATGGGACACTTTTAACTCTCTTCCCCACCGCCAGCCATCCCTTTCTCTTGGCCCCAAGTCCGCTCGCCTTCTCCTTTTCATCCTCTGCTTGCCAGCGGAGGCTCAGTCCCTGCGTCCCTCTGAAATAACAAGCTGATGCATTTCTATAGTCCCCCTGCTATCTGCCTGCTCTCTCCTACGAGAACTCCCCGAGGAGTTTTAACAASCGTTCTGTAAAGATCTATAGGGGATAGACCTCCCAGGTCTTCTTGATTTGAAGAGATGCGTTTAACGGCGGGGCTTTTTTCCCTCCTCGCCTCTTTATGATGAAAGTTTCTGCATTTCCATCCTGATAACAGCGTGCACGGCTCGGGAGTGTTTGGAAATCTCTCTAATTTACGCGGCTGCAGCTTGGGAACACTGTGTGAATCATTTATGTGGTTTGCTCCATGCTCCAACGCTGTAATTAGGGGAACAGTTTTCTGGGGTTAGCAATTTCCCTACGGTGAAGGCTGCCGCAGCAAAAGCACGGCTGCTTGCTGGCTCCGAGGCAGGAGCGCTGCCCGTACCCCCTGAGCGGGGCCAGGGGCCTCCGCCGCTGCCGAGCCATCGGCTGTGCTCAGGAGAGGAAAATCCTTATCAGAGGAGACCCAAAAAAGCCTCTTAATAGTTTCGGCCAATATCATTAAGGGCTGTAAATGGCTGTAATGCTGCGGATGGAGCAACAGCGAGATGGTGTTCATGGAAACTCCTTGGTCTGTTTTCCTGTGGCTGAACGGTCCCAGCCGGGGGCTGGCTCACCCTGGGCAGGGACCCTGCCTGCTTAGCCCGATCCTGTGGGTGCTCAGCCCGAAAGCAGTGCCGTGCCGTGCCGTGCCGTGCCGTGCCAGCAGTGCCACGCAGCCCCTCGGCTCTGCCCGGCACTGCCCGGTGGCACACGGGCGCAGCATCCATGGCAGGGCTGTACCCCCGGGTACAGCCGTCTCCTGGGGTTAATGGCTGCAAGGGGACTCACGAAGGGGCCGCAAAGGTGAGGTTCAAGGGACCGGGACCGCACGTGGCACCCGGGGGGCTGCACCACGAGCAAAAGGGGCTGCGCGGGGGCAGAGCCCGTCTCGGCCCCCAGGCGCGCAGCCGCAGCCCGCGGCACTGTGGTCAGGCTGCGCCTTAAGCACGTTTGCGAGGTGTTTCGCTGTCTCTCGGCGAAACGCCCGAGAGCATCGCGAAGCCAGCAGCCTGCCCGACGGTTTGACACGTCACGGCGCTGGGCGTCCGACGCGCAGGTCTGTCGGCTCGGGCCCCGGGCGGCCGGGGGGCTGTCACCCCTCTCCCTCCTCCCCAGGAGCAGGCAGCCCCTCGCTGTTCCCGGCTGCAGGGGCTCTCCCTGCCCCGCTGCCCGTCAGCACGTCAGCGAGCGAGAGGAGAACCTTCTCCCTCCAGACCTGCAGAAGGGAAACCTGGAGTCAGTTGGGCAAAGCCGCAAACATCCGTTTGCAGCCAGAGGATTAAAATTGCAGGTTGGTTGAAAAGCAGGGATGCAAAATACCTTCCAAGTGAGCACAAAGCTGGTGTAGCCCCGCCAGCATGGCAAAACCCTCTGTGAGTCAGCATTTTAATCATTACCATCCCGAACAGATCCTACTTGTTAGAGCTGTCAAAGGACAATTACTGGGAATAAAGTGTTTCCCATGTATCAGTGAAGTTCATTGATTAAAGCCCATGCATACGGTTAGGAAATCTGTGCATTTTCTATGTGCACGCAGGTCATTTTTGGGTTTGTGTCTCGCTGTGCCCGGGGGCATATTGATGTTTTTTGTTGTTTTTCTTGTCTGAGCGAGCTTGTACAGCTAAAAAAATGTTGGCGTGTCTGCTATGTCAGTTCACACATGATATTCCTATCACACGCCAGAAGAATAACAGCATCGCTGGGCGTGAAGCTCTGCCGCGAGCAGTCGCTGCAGTTGGCAGGATCACACAGCTATTTGCCTGGGCTATTAAAAATGTCCCTTCCAATTAAAGTCACAGGGATCTTAAAAGTCACTGGCAACGTTGTCACTTGCGCTGGCTGTCGGCAAACAAAGCAGCGTGCTGGGACAAGCCTTCCCGCGCTGCTGCAGGTTTTTTCTGCATTTACAGCGCTTCTGCGTGGTTATCCAGACTGATGGGACTGCAACGATCCCAGTCGTATCGCTGCCAGACTTTCCCACCTTAGGCAAAAGCAGACTTTGGTCTTGCTCTGTTAATAAATTTTGCACTTATAGAGCGCTTCATGCAATGTCCTTGCAGTAAAAGGGATTAAATATAGATGTCTCTGTTTTACAGCTGGGTAAACTGAGGCACAGAGCTGGGCGGTCTTAAGATCTCAGGGTAAATCAGTGGAGAGCTACTGGCCGTAGYTCTTCGGAAGGTGATTTTGGTGCTTTGCTCTGCACGTGGCAGKGCCAAAGCCCGGCCGGGCTCAGGAGGGCTGCAGCGGGGCTGGGTGCTGCCCCGTCACCCACGGGAAAGCCTGCAGGTCCCATCTGCGAAACGATGCTGAAGGAGTTTCTCTTTGGCTTTCCCGCTGCCTAGAAACTGGCTTTTGGTTTGGTCCTGGATGGGGAAAAAAAAAAMCAAATCTGAAAGGAAAATTCTGTTGAATTTTGCAGAAAACTGTCAGTTGTTCTGGGCAGCCTCGGAGCGCAAAGCGAGCGGCCAGCTGCCCGGCGCGGTGGCACGGCGGGCGTCAGCTTGGCTCCAGGCGCTGTTGCAGGGCAGGCTCTTTGGAAAGTCCTGAATGTCAGCTGAGGCCCCTTGGCTTTACTGATAAAATGTTGATGCTTTGTTTCTTATTTTCTTGCTACGTGACCAAACAGCCAGTGCTTTTCACGGGAAGATCGAAATCCTAAAATATTTCGGTATCTGCCCCAAGTCAAAAGACAGTAATAGTACATACAGCCCCATGCACCCATAAAACCCTCTTCACATGAGAATATGGGTTTTAAGAGAAGGCAGACACGAGAGAAATCGGTTTGTATAAGTGCCACGCACTCTGCCGGGCAGCGGGTCCCGCAGGGACGGGCTCTGGGGGCAGCGAGCCCCACGGCTGTGGACAACAGGAAAATAAAGCGCAGACCACTTGCTAAATTGCCCTCGGCAGGTGACACATTCAGACCCCTAGCGTCAAATCCTGCATTGCTGGCTCCGTCACAATAAAAATCCACCTGGGTGATTAGAAAGCCACCCCCTCGCCGGCGAGGTGGAGGAGGTTTTATGGTGCCCTCCCGCACCGCTCGCCCCGGGAAGCCCCCGAGCCCCCGCGGGCGATGGCACGTCCTCGGTCTGAGGCAGCCAGCCGCTCAGCAAAGGGGACGTGTCCCTTTGCTTCAGAATACTCCATCACGGAGGACTGCAGCCGCGGGGCAATCCTCCTGCGTGCTCAGCTTAGGCAGGAATTGGTTTTTTTTTAAGTCTTCCCAACTTTCCCGTATTGGGGAAAATAGGTCCCTGTTGCTCTGCCTGCTGCGTGGTCCCCCCCGACTGCTCTGCTTCCCAGCAGGACCCCAGCCCTGGACCCGGCGGGGTCCTGGGAGTTTTGGGTGGGAGTTTTGCCTGTATAAYGAATATGTTTTGATTAATGAATGGTAATTGAGGATGGAGGTGAAACTGAAACCAGGTTTTATGCCACACCTATCCCACGGGCTTAGTCCTCTTCATTCCTACTTTGGCACATAGTTATAAGGGGCCCGACGTTCACTGAAAACAAAGTTAAAAAGTCCAACCGTGACAGTTTAGGTGTGCTTTCCTAGTGACAAAATCATCTCAAGGAGTTCCTGTCTCCTGCCMCCCCTCAGCTGCACCAATGCAACCAGTCTCTCTGTCTTTTGATCCCGATTCCCAGCACAGCCTCAYGTACGGTGTGATGGGGCAAGGAGCGACTTCACCAGCGAGGCCGGGAACCAGCAAGTCCGAGGTAAGAGGCTCTGCCAGTGGAGGAAACACATCCTGGGACAGAACACAGGACCATCAGGATGCCAAAACCCAGGACCAYGGGAGGCTCCAGGTAGCACAGTTTGGGCTTTACGTCTTTTGGTTTCAGGAAGCAAAAAATTTAGGTTTGGAACCAAATTCTGTTTTTTCCAGCCATGAGCCAGCTGGGGACACGGATGCTTCCCAGCAAGGGCTGTCAAGGTGATTCGGGAGGAGCATTAATGGGGGTCGTAGAAATGGCCCCAGAGCATCGCAGAGCTCTGTGCACAGGGCGTTGGGTTTGGGCTAGAAAAGAGAAGGAGCAAACGAGGGAGGAAAAACCTCTCTTTTCCATCAGCAAGAGCAAGAGGCTCAAGGGGGAGATTTAATTTGCTGCGGGCCCATCATGCGTCAGGAATGAGACGGGCGAGCACGGCCCTGCCGTGGCGGGGGGGACGGGCTGGGTGATGGGCTGGGGACCCTCCAGCCCGACCGACGGCTCCTCCGCTCTCGGGGGCAGCGGCTGGAGGGGGGTGTTTGCCCTGCGAGCCGAGGTGCCGGTTTCCCTGGGGAAAGTCACTTYTTGATCCCCGGCTTCCCATGCTGGCGCTGCCAGCCCTGGATCCCAGCCGCCGTCCCCCGGCACCGGGGCGCGGAGCCGAGCGGCTTGCCTGGCTGGGATGGCTGCTCGTCGGCGCGGGGCCCGCCGGGGGGGCTGCAACCCCTGGCCAARCCGCCTGGGGAAGGCCGCGGGCACCGCTGCGCTGGAGCTGCACGCCTGCCGAAGCAGGAGCTCACACAGCCTTCGAGACAGCAACCTCGGCCCAGGAGCCAAGCCGGGACRTCGCTCACGGGAAGAACAAGGTTATTTCACTTGCAAGCAGATAAAGGGCATTTCTCCCCCGTCCTTCCCCCTGGTTTTGCATTGCGTGTTTCAAAGCTGTACTTTTCCACTTATCTTCTCACTCCAATGACTTCCCCGCTCCCTTCCTAAGCCTCTGTCTCCCTGTCCTCACCCATTTCCAGACTCCCAAGGGCAATTAGTTCCCTCGCCCTCCCAGCATGGGGGCAATGAACAGATGAGCCTGCTGAGTCAAACGTCTCGATAAAAGCTCCGGCGCGTCCCTCTGCGGAGGCGCAGGCAGCGGCATCTCCTCTGCGCTGCAGAGAGAGGTCACATCTCCTGCCCCAAACTTTCCTGGCCCTTCCAGTGGAGCAGAAGTTTTCCTTGCGGAGCATCTACCCCTGGAAAAGGGCTGTTTGTCCACCCTGGCCGCGTGTCCTAAATCCCAGTGACCACTCCGTGCCTCCACCTCCGCAGCATCCAGAAACGATGCAAAGCTGCTTGCGGGCAATGACATGTCTGAACTTGGTCCTGCCGCGTCTCGAGCCGCCCCGAAAAGCGGGGCAGGGTAAAACGCCCGGGTTTAGATCCACCTCCAGATCTCAGCGACTCTGGAGCTGCCTCAGCCGCCCGGTTGGCCCCGGAGAGGCAGCTCCATGACCTGATCAGCCTCACCTCACCTGCCTCCTTTAGGTGTGTCCTTCAAAGCCTACAGGGCTGTTTACACAGCAGCGTTACAAAGCAGGGACAAGTGKTTTGTTTTTCTCTCCTTCTTTAAAGGAAGTGTCATGCAAAACGGTGTTAGTGCAGCAGATAGGTTACTGCCTGCGCATCTGCATGGGGGGACAGATCTCTGTCCTGGCAATGTGTCACCTCGGCAGATAAAAGCCTGTCCAGGAGGAGATTGGGCACTTGATATGAAGGAAAATTATCACCTTCTTCTTAATCATTCCCGGCCAAACTCGAGTTAAATTAACAGATTACAGCCTGGCTCATGTGGTGCTCCCCAGCCTTTCCCAGTGCGGCTCCTTGCACTGTCCCTCCCTGGCCATGGCTCTGTCACCCCTCCTGTCCCCCACCCCCTTCGTGTCACGGGGAACAGATTAAGGCCAAAGATCTTAATTTCTGAGCTGGAGGATAGGTGTGACAGTGCTGGCTGTGTCTGGCACACCGAGTGCGGGAGGTTTTGAGACTCGCAGAAGAAAAACGTGATTTGAGCTATGAATATTTTCTTAAAACTCATCTTTATTTCTTTGGGCAGAGGCAATTCTGAGTGCAGAAAGCTGAGGCTTCCTCTGGGGGATCCTGGGCCAAAGAGCAACTTTTAAAGCATTTTGAGTCTTGCTGGGAAAAACAAAGTGAGGAGAAAACTTGCTTCTGGCACCCGCTTTGCCCCAAGAAGGCGGCGGGGAACCTGCGCTGCTCGGGGGCTCGCTCCCCCCACGGGGCCCGCTGCGGCTCCGGCACTTTGCTTTTCTCTCCCCCCCAAGGAAGCTCTTCTTGCCCTGCCTGTCTTTTCACAGGTGTCAAGCTGCGTGTTTCCATTTCTTAATGGAGCGGGGCAGTGACATGTTCATATATACGCTTTAGTCAGGCTGCGGACGAGGGCAGTGCCATGCGCTTATTAATCTTTGAGGTTTGGTTTTAATTGGGAGATTAACATTAATCTCCAATGTTACCTGAGTTCTGAGTGAGGTGACAACTCGTGGCAAGGTCTCTGGCTTTACTAAACCAGTTTTAAGCCTTTACTGTTTAGTTTAAAGTTGACACGATGGGAAGGCGTAAGGCGGGGATCTGGCTCACCAGCTTGTCAGCATCCTCCAAGCACGGAGACCCGTTAGGACCCTCCATAGGATGAATTTTTCCCAGTGACACCCTTGGAAAACAGATTTCCTTGATCTTCCCCCCCAAAAAATCTGGACTGTAGTTTTGGAGGGAGCTTTGCCCAGTCCCTTCGAGGATGAAAACAGCACATTTTGCATCTGTTAATTCAGAGAGGGTGGAAATGGAGCAAAACCTACAGTGCTGGGATCAAACGCAACGGTGCAGCGTAGCATGAGCAGAGGGTGCAGTGGCCGCGGGGCTGGCCGTGGTGGGGCTGGTCGTGGTGGGGATGGCCATGGTGGGGATGGCC
>JASVER010000092.1:2311104-2404130 GCA_030449065.1 Oceanodroma leucorhoa
GAAATCAGTTGTGTGTGGGTTTTTTTTGGGGGTGGGGGAGCAGGGGGTGGTTGGTTGGTTGTTAACTGCTCAAGATAGCATGCACTTGTCTTTCTGTACTGGGGCAGGGAGGAATTGCTCTCCCTGGCTCTACTGCACCGTTTTTTAAAAGGCAGTTCCTTCCACCTTCTCAAGCTCATTTCTTTCCTCTGCTTTATGATGCAGGCAAATTTGTATTGGACAACATGTTCTTCCACCCAGGGAAATTCTCCTGGCTCTACCACTCTTTTGGCACCAGTTTTTTTTAGGCCAGCAGAAGACCAGAAGGGCTCACTAGAGAGAGACCCAGTGGTGCTCTTTGCTGTGTGCCCTGGTCCTCRGGTCTGGAGGATGTGTGGGATTTACATCAGGGTGCGCTTACCTCCGGGCTGGTAATCGCCTAAGGAAGGAGCCAGCCAAGCACACGCACCTCTCGGTGCAGACATCATCCCTGCAAAGTGCAGAACCTTCTTTCATATTGATCGGTATTGGTTATATACAGGGTCCCACAGAAATCAGTAAGTACTCAGCAGTGTACTAACAGAGTACACACTCTGGGCTGGGCCTTTAGGTGTCTTGCTTTTATCTCACTCCACCAAGAAAAGCCAGTCCAATTCAATTTTACCACCAGCAAGAGACTACGGATTTGCAGTCTGTGATGCTTTGTATGTTCAGTGCCAAAAACTGAAGGGAGGAAAATGTGTAACAGAATTTAAGTGGTTTAATCTGTTTTAGAGAAGCTTTTATCTTTTACAACTATGGACATTGTCAGCAAGAGAAAACCAAGGTAGGAGGAGGCTTATGAGTCAGTGATTCTATAAGCTTGTGCAAAGAAGAGGAAGGTACAACCAAAATGAAATAACAGGAGATATTTCCTCATTCTCCATCACACCTCAGAAGAGGTGCAAATGCAAAGCTATCTGCTTCCTAACGCCCACCTCTCCAGGGCAATGTTGGTTACAGCTCTCCCCGGGAAAGAGCAGCTACTGAAGTCTCCAAACAGAGCATTGACTTTGCAGAACTGCAAAGGTGTCCCCCACTAAGATGAAGACTTGCATCATTCCTCCAACAGAGTCTCTGCTTTCCTGAAACTGGGAACATACTATTTCAGGGGAGTAACAGGGTCACTTCGCTATGAAGGGGAAGAATAAAGCCAAAGGAGCATTGCTGAGTGTTTTGTGAAAAACTCTGAACAGAACAGCTCATGCAATGTTTATGCAGCCAACACCAATTGTTTCATAACTGATTTCTGACCAAAGTAGGTGTCAAATTTACACAGCAAGGTGCCTGCAAACTTTATGATATCTCCTTTCCCCACCTCATTCAATCTTTTTTCCTCTGCATCTTATCATGGAAAGAATAAGAAAGGCAAGCTTTTCTGTCCCAGCCAGTTTCTTATTTTGCAAGGTTGGCAGCAGTAATACAGGTCAGAAAGACACAGCAATTCCCTTGGCCAAAAGTGTTTGCACCAGATCCGATAAAGATATTGTTGGCAAGAGAAGTCCAGCTCTCCAATCTGTACATTAGCAGTCGTCATCTCCAAAGGTAGAGGACTTCCAGCTTTCACAGCTTTTACAAGAGACTGAGGGAGTTCAGCAAATCACATTCATATCCTTGTCTTTAGCACTGGGACTAAAATGACGTTACAACACAATTAATTAATTAATTGTGTTGTGTTACAACACAATTAATTAATCCTATTGAAATTAATTATTAGATCCGCTTGATAATGATAGTGTTATTCTTCTAGCAAGTAGCAAGATCTTCTAGACTGACACGGACCAGGCTATACTGTCCTTATTCATGCTTTAGTGGCATATACATCAGCAAGTGGGACTTTTATCAAGGAAAGCGTACACTGGTGTAGGTGTATCAAACTCTACATGAGCATTTTATTACAAATACACAAAGTAGCTCAAGGCAGGGTTTATAGTCCCAACTTGGTGCTTGAACTTTATGCCTCATTTTCCCAATATATGTATAAAAGTGTTTTCTTTTATTAATTGTTTTGAGACATGGATGCAAATAAAAATACATTATATAGTAAATATAATTTCTGAATATAGGACATCTGCAACAGTACTTCCCTGCTCTTCCCTGACACATCTTCTGTTGTGTTGCCCCTCTGTGGAAAATCCACTCTTTTTTTCCAGTCTTTAGTTCTAGAATACATTGCTTCAGTGACTCATTTGTTGTTAACACTACGTTTTATATGTTACTAAAATAAAGTTGTCGGTGTTAATACTGCACAGAAAAAAGCTGTCGTATCTTTTGGATGTCTGTTTTAATTATTTACACACTTTAGTTCAAAGGACTAAGTCCACACTCTATATTTAGCTGAAGGATGTTGTATCACTTTTTCTTATCCTCTCTTCTACTTCCTTTTCCCAGTACAAATCACTAGGACTAACGGCTCATCAGCATGATGTTAGTTAAAATTAAATCTTGATCACCTGGATGTGCTCCTTTCTACAGAAACATGCAGAGCTCACCTCTTACAGACCAGAAAGAACATTAATTTTAACACTGCAGAGAGAAGTGGTAGATCTATTAATCTGTGATTTTGGAATAGCTATTTTTGAAACTTTGTACTGATTTCCATACATAAAAAAATACACAGGACTGAAGGACATTCATCTTGGAGCAAAATTTTCTTCAGGTGGATTAGGAGTTTGGACTGACAGTAATCCAATAATATTTGGGGCTTAAAGGGATTTTATTCCTTTCAGAGTGATAGTTTATAACAGACAGATGTATAGACACCAAAAATTAATTTGGCCAATGTAAACCTCATTCTGTGAAGGGCCATCCCATTACAGCACCCAGGAATTGCGCTGGCCAATGGAGTAAGGATGGGTATATGGGAGCAATCCTTCCTTGTGGGTAGAAAAAGTGGTGCATTACCGTTCCAGAAGGGCTTCTGTAGCCTCACAGCTCTGCAGCTTTTATCACCCATTTTGGATGGATTAAAGGGTCCTGCTCCTTTCCTAATCCACCCATGCTCTCTTATTTTCCTCAAAAGCTGCAAGCTCCAGGGCAGAACCCAACCCAGCTATTCCGTTGTTTCAAGCTACCCCCAGATCCTTAGGGTTCAAGCAAGGGATCCAATACCTGCCTACACAGCAAAGATTTCCTGATACCAGTGATCACCAGGCAACACTTCTTCCTTTCCTACTATTGCATGGACAGTCCTGCTCTTGAAGTGGAAATCTAGTCCACTGACCTTTGCATATCCTGGAGGAAAATCCTGGGGAACAGGGTACTTCCAGAGCTGACCTGGCATTGTGGTTACCAGGTCGCAATCTCTCAGGCAGCTCCTCTGAACGCCGAATTAAAAGAAAAGTGAATGAAAAGGATTTCTGTGCAACACCCAAAAGTTTATGGAGGCACAGAGGACAAGTGAAACAAAACCACATCAGTCTCCTGTCCCAAAGGGTTTCATTTCCCACTCTATGACCGGTTAATAAGTTCCCCAGTGTCCATCTTTCTGGTGTTCAGCCGAGAGATGCGTTTCTGTGTTCTCTGACCACAGTCAGCGGGAAACACCATGTCACAGGGAACTCACTCTCCTTTCATACTCTTTAGTCAGTGTTTGCAGAGGTTCATGCTCCACTTCAGTACATAGCCACTGTTCATCACGCCAGGCTGGAAGGGGAGGCTCTTCCCTCCGCACCCCATTCAGGATGTTAGTGCCTCTTAAACTTGGTTCGCACAGATGCTGTTGCAATGACGAGTGTAATGCTTGTCTGCACCCCAAATATGCATTTAAGTCCTTGTGAAGCACGACCACCCTTCCCACCAAGTTGACAGCGTACCTGAGCAGTGTTTGGGTGACAAACACATGAGCAGTTCATGCAACCATACAAGTACATCTGTGGAAATGGCACCAGGGGAAACCGAGGGGTGAGTAGCTGCTAGTGCCCGTTTGAACAGCACTGGCACCGGCTGTGAAACCACAACACTGACACAGAGCCTCCTTGCCTATCAAACCTTATACTTCTCTTAGACCAGAAGTTATCAAATGCACTCTGCATGCATATATAGATGTAATTAATGCACGCAGCTCACTGCAGACCTTTGATTAAGATCAAGCAAAACAGCAACCAATTAATTTGGATCAGAATGAGCGAACTAACATTCCAATCTTGTTTTGAAGGGATACCTTGACACCAGTTTAATGGGACATTAATGAATTTCTTGTAGTCTTTACAGAGCAAAACTCCCAATGGTGTCTGTGGGAGCTAAGCTGATTGCTAGAGCAACCTCTTTCTGCTAAATGAACCGCAAAGTCCATTACTATACAGGGGGAAGTACACAGCGCAAAAACCGCAAGTCCAGTTGATTAACTTTTCAATTTATGTTAAATCAATTTCTTATCCATGATGTGCAAGATATTCTGCAAGGTGCTGAGAGGGCACCACTAGATTTCAGACTTGAATTCACCCAGCTGAGATAAGGAGATCATCTCATTCGACACCAATTAGTATGTAAAAGACTCCACAGTGCTGAGAATCAGACTATTGGAGAGTTTTACAGACATCTCAGCTTACTGTACATTTTTCTTCAAATTCAGGCCCAAGTCATTCTCTACAGATGACTTTCCCAGCTTTGATCGACAGCTGACTGCACGGGGGGGAGCCTGCGCAGCCAGGGTGGTTGGCTGGGACACAGCGGTGATGCCARGTCAAACCACGCAGCCTTTTATCAGCAAAAACTCTGCATGGTTTTTGCTGATAGGGCAAGGGCAGCAGAGCAGTGAGCGACCGTCGGAAGTTCACAAAACAGTGGCAAAGACATAAGAAGAAATGCTGTTGTCCTTCCAGTGCTGTCATTTTCACTACCTTTCGTTTTACAAGAATAGAACTTTGGCTGCTGTATTATACTTGGGAACACACAATGCCACAGCGAGAAAGATCACTGCCCCAAAGATCTCCGAGTTTAAAATAAGGAAGGAGGGAGGACACAAGCTCTACAAAAAAGGACACGGGGACCAGAGGTAACAGTAACAGGTGGTTTCAGCATGTGTACTGCTAAAGATTTCATATAAACTTACATACACGCACAGAGCTTAAGCACAGGAATGATGTGAATTATGATTCCTTCACATTTTCCTATTAAAATGAAATATGGAACTGAGATTTCTTTCAAGATGGCCTGGGTTGCTCCTTCTGCGGCCAGACACAACACAGTGGGAGAAAATACAGAAGTTCCTGATAAAAGGAGAAGAAGAAAGTGGATACATGAAAATAAGTCCTTGTAGTAGGCTATAAGCCTTCTGCCCAGACAATTTCCCAAACCAGACAATCACAATCTACATTGAAACCCTGTTCTGAGCTCCTGGGGTTCAGGGATGTTTAACCCCAACCTCTGGGTTTGGGTCAGAGTTTTGCTTTAGTTTATCATTTCCAGGTGCAAGATACCAGTAACTCAGCCAAATAAAAACTTTTGGTGTTCTTCCCTCCGGTGGGAATCATGGTAATAAACAAGCATTATATTAATTGTTTCGGTATTTCTCTGCAATAGGTTTCTGCAGATTGACTTGTTTCTTCAGAGGAAAGCATGTCTTGCCCAGGTTATCACGAGACACAGATTTTGCTCTCCTGTTCTGATATGCCTAGGCACAGTATGAATCACTGAGAATGTATTTTTACCACTGAAGATCTTCAGCAACTGTCAAAGCTTGTTTCAGTAAGATGTACTCACAAGGAGCTCATAAACATTTAGCCCGTGAAACAAGCCTGAACTAATACAATGTGTTGTGTTTGTAAGGGTAAGAGGGACGCAGACTGCGACAGTTTGCTTCACAGTTTAGAAAATTAGCTTCTGTTTTATTCCATGGAGTAGGTGTTGCAGAAGTGGATGTATTTTAACCAGTGGAATAACCCAGTCTGAGGACACGGCTCAGTTCCACGTGAGGAGCAGAGTTACGCTCACCRACCTGCCTTTGCCTCAAACACATTATTACCTGCACTAAAACAAGACAGCACAAGYGGGACCCTGACCTTCGATGGTTGCCAGGCACTCGGCACGCTGCACGCCTCACCTTCCACCTCCTGAACAGGGATGCCGAGTTCTTTAAAGCTTCAATTCCACCCTATGCAGGACTAGGGAATAATTTTTTTTTTTTTTTTTTTACTTTCAAGCAAAGGAACCAACTAGCTATGGCACAGAGCTGCCAGAGTGCTGCCTGGGGGACCACCACACAATGAGAAGAAAAGTCAAGTTGTACGCCGTCAGAGAAGCGAGCAGTGGCTTACGGGCACAGCTTTCCTATTAGGAAGTCAAGTCAACATGAATAGTTAAAAGTCCGTGAGAGTTATGATGCTTTCAGTACATTTTAAATAGTATTCTTCCACTCCATCGTCTTAACCTGTCCTTTGTTTAACCAGCTAGAACACCACTGCAAATGCTTTGTTCTGCTACAGTGGTTTATGTTGTATGATTTGCTAYCACTGTAAATGATTGCTTGGTTAGCATGTTATAATTGATGGCATAAAGCTGAAGGAAGATTCTGAAGTCCTGCTAGATTATTGTTCTAGTGAGAAAYGTTTACAGAACTGGAACTCGTATATGTAATTGGTATCATTATCTCTTTACCGGGTAGATGCAAAATTTAATAACGTCTCTATAATAGCTCTCGCAGATCTCCCGTATCACCACAGATAATTAAACACAAATATTCTATTCTATTAAGGGAAAAGTGCCGGCAAGATATTCCGATAAAAAGTTTGTCTCTAACTGATGAAATCTATTGTGTCCTTAGATTATTCTTATTATTCAGTTCTTTGTATTTTCTCTCTTCCCCCCCCCCCCATGCATTTTTGCTGCTTTTCATTGGTTCCCTGATAAATCAACAYGGTTATATGGAATGATTTTGTACAGGAAGAATAGAACAACTAATCCACTGGAAATATTCTGAAGCATTATTCTGAAAGCGAATGCCTCACGTGGCATTACAGACTGCACCCCCCTTTTCCTCCAATTTTGGCTAAGATGTCAAGAGAACCAGCTAGAASAGATAAGGATTTGAGGGCCTGAAGGCTGGCAGGAGGGAGCTGGAGGTGACAGCCTCCGCTGCAGCGCAGGTGAGGAGGACCAGCACGGCCGGGGCATTTTTATGTCCTCAGGACATATGGATATTTGTCACATACGTCTCCGGGCTGCAGGCAGCTAACACAGAGAGCCTTCAGGACAGGGAGCAGCTGAATGCTCTCCAGGGTGGGAGAAAACCAAAAATAATTCTAGAAGTCATCTTAGCTAACCCCTCCTGGGCTGCTCCAAGCACTAAGTGCCTTTTCTTCAGGAAGATGTATTGTAGGGTTAAAAACCATAAGGGAAGACCTCCTGTTTCTCATTCTCCTAGAATTATGAATATTAACTCYGAAATTACTTTTACTATGATGATCTGATGGGAGAGGAGGGACTGTATTATAAAAATATAAAATAGACTATGTCTATTACAGACAATTAATAATGTATACAGTGCTTGCAACATTCATATAACTATAGATTTATAATTCTGCTTCAAAATGAGGAACAAGGATAACATTAATTTTTATTACCAAGTGAAGAGAAAGAAATTACTCGGAGGGTTTTTCTCCAATATTCTTTTGGCTTGCTGAAATTTGAATTACARCAAAAGGGCAAATTTTAAATCAAAATGCTTCTTGGGAATGAGGTATTTCAAAGTCCTGGATTTTTTTTCTAGCCAGAGAGAAAAGATTACACATCCTTTCTGAGCTTTCCTCAGAGTTGTGTTGCCTGTTATTTGTAATGACTGGAAACTGCTGTGAACAACCCCTGGGACAGCAGCGGCACGTATTTCCCAGGAATAGGCGGTAGCTGAAGTAGGCTTATTTCCCCCCAAAGAAGTATACGTGCACTTTYCATGAGGGGGAACAGGAGCTGAGTTGTTGTAGGACACTTTTTCCCCCCCACCACGTTTGTCCTGGTGCTTCTGAATTCCCTTTTGACGGCTCAATCTATATTTCTTTTTATGAAGAAAATAAAAGGTTAAAGCCTTAGAAATTACCTGTCTTTTCTCTAGCTAACTACAGCCATTTGGGGAGGTGGCCATACAGGTATGTGCTGCAGTCCATTGGAAATTTGCACTGGGGAAGACAGGACTAAACTGGGACAGAATAAAATCAAGGAAAACCAACTCATGCTCTGCTAGTTTCCTCTTCCACCTTCCCCTCCATCCACCTTCCTTCCCGCACCGCCTCCCGCTTCATTAATCATCGTTCTGCAAAGGAGATTCTCCCGCTCGGCGTGTCCGGAGCGAGCAGGATGAGAAATCTCTGTGACAGGCAGAAGTAGCAGGTCACCTCCCTGCCTTCGAGCCCATCTGCCTCCCACAGCCCTGGCTACACCGAGGCATCACCGGTGCCAGGATAAGGTGAAAACACAACACCAGCGGGGACAATTTCAGGCCACTGAGCTAGGTTTTAATCATGTATCTCCCACTAATGTCAGAAGAAATTACATGCCTAAATCCCTGCAAGCTGTTTTGAATATCTGAAAGTTAATTTTACAGTTATCGCTGGGGCAAAGAAATAGGACTGCCCACTGGCACAACGCAGTGACTAACAGAGACTGGCAGGACAGAAAAAGATTAGTGGCTGAAAAAATACATCCCACTCCATTATTCCCCCCCCGAAGGATAACGATGCTTTTGCCATGCGATACATTACTGTCACCTCCAGCACGTAGGAGCCCGCACACTGCACACACTCCAGCCCTGCTCCCCTCTAGGGAAGGACAGGGATRCAGGATCGGTGCAAGGATTTCTGTACACAAGGACTTCGTTGCCTCTGAAACCCTCGGACAGCTTGTTGCCAGGCTGAGTAACTGCCTTTTGTGGCAGCCTCTGACTTACTCGACTAATTGCCAGCGACAGAAGCGTGACCATCTCGCTCAGTATTCACAGGAAGGGCTTAATACAGCACCCTCTTTCCCTCCGTCGCCCAAAACAGCTCCACTGGCTGGGTGAATTTCTAAGACGCCTTTTGGCATTGGGCACCCCTCGTTTCTGGAAAGAGCAGGGAACGGACGTGCTCCCCCATGCCCTGGCAGGTACAGCCTGCAGGCACTTGTGGAGGTGGAATAGGAGGTACCAGACTATCTTACCATTAACAATATTTTCCTTTCACTCCCAGTTAACAGTTCTAGGGTTGGGTTTTTTTTTTTTTTTTTTTTTTTTTTTGCACTAAACTTTAGGAACCTTTTTTTTTTTTTTTTTTCACTAAACTTTAGGAACCTGTGCCCTTCCACTGCTGAAACTGTCCGAGGTCACCGCTGTGCTCCCATCACTGTCACTGCTGGGAGAGGCTCTAACATCCAGGAAACTTTGAAAAAGGAGACAGATGACTAGAAACTCTGCACAGAGATGGCTTTCAAAATGACCAAATGTCACTGAAGCAAAATAAAGAAAGGTTTGCCTACCAAAGTATAATACACGACTAAAATTAATGAAGTCCCATACAGTTCCTGGAAGCGCTGAGCATCTCGCCCTCTCACTTTACCTTCTGCGTGCTTCATTCAACAAGTGCGGGTTTAACGTCACCACAGCTGGGARAGGGCTTAACACGCGACCATCAGTAGGAAACCAGGTCCCTGGAGGGTATTTCTGAACATTCAGGACAAAGAGTTCTATGGGATAACACCACTTTTCACCTCAATAATAAGCATTACCTTCATACAACGGTTTCTTTTAGCAATTGTGAGGCCAGCTGAGACTAAGCCAGTCAGACCACATCTGACGAAACTAGACGCTGAGTATTTGGAAAACTTCAAGATTATTGTGGAATGAATTCATAGCGGCAGTCAACTSGTTTTGCATTAGCTCAGGTTAGACTGGGAAGAAGGAAAGTATAGAATTGGCAGGTATTAAAGGAGAGAGAATTCTAGATTTAAGATACATAATAAACAACTGAAACATCTGTGGTCAGTATGTTGTATGTTTTCAAAAGTTCTGAGGTATTTATTACTAAATTAGAAGCCTCTGTGACATGAAAATGAAGTGAACCATCTCTTCCATCTATCATAGAATCTATTGCATTTCTGAGAATTCCTACAATTCCGTCACCCTCAGCATTTTAGCACCGAGCACGATGATACTGGAGTCACTGCTTGAAATTCAGGTCTTGACACATTTTTATTTCTGACCACTATAAATCTGTGCTGGATCTTTGCGATACAACACTGAACTTTTATACTAGATACTACAATTTTCTTTACCTAGAAAGAAATGATGACTGTCCCTGGAAATATTGCCACCATAGAGTGGCATATATTGGCATAGAACTAGATAACAAGGACAAGCTATCATTTTAAGGAACCATGTTCATAAATCCAACCTATAATGGGCTTCATCAATATAGAAGTTACTCTTAGCTGCTGCCTCTGTATTTCAAAAGCAGCTTGCAACCACAGACCTGTTTGCTATTGACTCTTACCTAAAACTACAGCAGACTCTCCTAGAAGGGAGCAAAATTCCTTTCTACTTAAAAAACCCAAAGGAAAAAAAAATTATTCAAAAAGCATTTAAATATGAAAATACATTGCCTTAAGGAAATTCAGACGCAAAATTGGTGATGTTCAGAGGAGGGGGAAAGAGAGCTTAGAAAAATCCAAGTAACTAACATTAATGGGCAGGAAAATGAAMTAAGAGTCTTGGAAGGGTCTTCAATGAATTAGCTTTCATTTACCAGTGATATAATTAACAACACACTAGTAAACTGCAGAAACAGTGTGACACCTACTACATGGCTACCTCTAGGAAGCAACTACTTCTGGTCTCTGAGAAATGAGAAGTTTAAGGAAGGTATTAGASACTTGAAATCATTAATTATCCTCTGTGAGCAGGCAAGGAAGCCTAATACTTCCAGGCTTCAGCTTCCACACATTTCTCCTGTTTATGGAAAGCATTACCTTTGCAAACGTACATTGCAGAAGAAAGTGGTTTAATACTGACGTGATTTTTTTGTTAGAGTCCCAGGTCTGCAATGGCTTAAGAGTGAGCATAATTTTATGCCATGTAAGTGGACAACACATGCACTTTTATATATCATTAATACGAAAGTATTTGCAGGATGAAATTACAAGGTAAAAATTAAACAAACTGACTGTTTTTTTTCCTGCTCACAAACCCARTGGACAAATCCACTGAAAGCGGGAACTCTCCCACTCGTTCCTTTGTATGAATGCTAGTGATGATTTAAGTGGTTTTGCACATATGGCAGAAGTGAATTTGGCTCTAGATATGAATTTTAAAATCTTCCCCAGGAAAATCAGTGATGGAGAAAACTGGAGCAGAGCTTTTCACACATTTTTAAATTGAGACAAAGGTGGTGAAGTTAATGATATTTACTTTAATGTTCTTTGTGCTGATTAGACCGAACACAGAAAAAGGATAAATCCATCGCAGATAGTGTTTTTCAACAGTCACTGCTGAAAACAAYTAATTGTTCTCTTGGGGTCAATATCAAGTTGTGTTAATAAACATTTGAGTTCATCCAGAACTGATAGCTAAATCTGTTTATTTGATCTGGCATTTTTATCTTGTAAACTTGGCTCTTGCTATAGATTCTAAGAGTGCCTCTAATTTTTTTTTTTTAAGTTTATAGAAGAATTGCATCCATGGCACTTGAAAACTACCATTGTTCTTGTTTTAAAGAGTGGTAGAGTTCCTTTTACAGAAAAAAGATCTGGTGAAGAAAAGAGCATCTGAGAAGTATTAATGGKTTTTTTTTTAGCTGAAGTAAGGATAATCCACAAGACTCTCTTCCTCTTTACAAAGAGATGTTCTGAAAGGAGATATTTTTTTTTTCTGCTTTTAGAGTTATAAATGCCTTCAAGAAAAGGAAAACTGAGATTGCCAAAACTGAGGCCTCTTTATGAATTACAAGAAAATAGAAGTGGTTGATTATCTGTCATTAGGCCTAGAATAATAAAAAAAAAACCTAATTAAAACATAAGATTTTGGCGTTTAAGTCGTCACATTCAGGAACGAGGCCTCTTATTTCTTCTGGTGCCGTTTTTTTCCAGAGATGGCAGCCAGCTTTGCATCTGATAAGCACACCTCACGTTTTTTGGTAGGGCAGCGTGCGGTCAAGCTTGGCTCAGTGCTAATGGAAATTGGCCACATGAAATGTTGTTTCAGTGTGGAACTAATCCAGTGAGCTGGAAGTTATCGGAAATCCTTTCATAGGAGGGATTATTTCCTATTCTTATTCGTAGAGATTAGGCCACACAGTGGGAACTGGACAGTCTTCAGTTACACCAATTAGCCCCCAGTTGCTACCACTTTGGTTTTCTGGTGTCCCTGGCAAATAAGCAACACAGGAGCATGAAGTATGAGGGTTTGGCAGGCACTAGAATAGCTTTTAGTGCCAGACAGAGTGAAGAGCATGGCAATTAGCTGTTTTAAGCACTTTCCATACCAAACCTGCTCTCTGGTGTCATCAGTTAATTTCTCCTGTGTGTCCACTGTGGTGGAGCTGGGTGCACAATTCTAGACCTCAGGAACTGKGAAAAGATGGATGAAAACACTAGATAATATGAAAGTATCCAGGGAAGCAAGCAGAAGGTTATAGGTATGTGCAGATGTGCAATCAGAAAGCAACCACAAGTTGCTCCGATTTTTACTTAAAAATCACCACTGTAAGCAAGAACGAATATTTTTGGGATAAGTGGACTTCTCACATGATAGCTCTTTCCTACTATTTATGTCCCATTATAATTTTGGTATAGAATACCGCTTTTTCAAGTTAAGAATAACAAGATCACTTGCCTTTATCAAATGGACTGAGTCCTCCCAAGAGAAGTACATGCCTTAAATTCCCCAACCATTCCCACCAAGGTGGGTGTCACCAGCCTGGAATATATTGCACAGCTGGCAGGATCCCAGAGAGAGCTGAACTTTCCAGATATCCTGGTATTCTTTCAGCATGAGCAAAGATCTTTTTAATGAGAGAAGTCAGGTGCCCAAATCAGGTGATAACTAGTTATAAAACTATTGGTCTGGAAAAGTGTCCAGCCTTTGTGTATCTTGTTGTTAAATGACCCACTTGGAGTACATCGTTCATTATCACACAGAAATGGTCTTTGTCACTCGAAACAAAGCTTAGACTTTTAGTATTCATCAAGGGTGAAACCATCCTATAAAAGTAAGAGCATTTTAATTTGAGGCACTTGATCATGTGGCTTTTGCTTTTCAAACATGTCACACAATGCGCTGGAAAACCCTGTATCTGGGGGCGTTTTGCTATTAACATACAATAACCTCTTAATAAGGGGGCAGATAGATCTCCCTGATATATTAACATCTCGCTATATTGGACTGAAAAGACTTATAGGGCAGAGACCTTCTGCCAATACCATGAATTATTTAGCTGCTGGGGTGTAACATATTTATTAGATTGTAATTGGTTTGCTTTTGCCAAAAGGAAGCTGTTTGTCACTACCACCTCTGCATTAGCATGAAGTTTATAGCACTGGAGTGCTTTAAAGAAAACTACATCTGTTTTGACCTGCTTCTCTTCTGCTTTGATCTAATGGTTCTTGAAGCAATACGAACTGGATAGTCCCATCAACTGCTAGTATCTACAGAAATAATAAATACTGCATTGAATTCTGTTAAAGATTACTAAATGTTAATGTGACAATAGAACTACTGTGCAGCATCCAGACAGATTTACACTTCCAATACAGAAACCGAAGTTAGTAACCGTCAATCAGGTAATTTTCTGTTGAGAATTCACTGCTGGTCCAAAGTAAATTGATTCAGCTACAAATGAGGTTACTAATGAGCTCTGAGCACTTATTGCGGATCATGAGAGCAGGAAGTTCATACTACACGAGACTGAAAATAGCTGATACTCAGGAAGTCCACTGCAGAAAGGAGTCCTTCTCCTTAAGCATCTTCTTAGCTAGGTAGCTTATAGAGCAAGCAGGAAAATTGCCATTTTGGCTTCATTTTTATGGTGGGGTATATACATTCATGTATTGAATACATGCAGGAACTTTGAGAATTAGAAAATAGATACAAAAGCTGTGCAGAACCCTCAATTTTATTTTTCTACTGCACTATTTAAAATTTTAAAGTGACTAGACAATTCAGGCTGTTACAGCACGTTGCTTGTTCCTATTCCAGAATGTTCGTTCTCTTTTCACATTTAATATACTGAAATATATACACAATCACGCTGAGCAGGGTAATTGAAAATTAAACAGAATTACTCACAACAGCAATATTTTAAATTCAAATAAGTTTCATAACATATGGCATTTATGACCCAGTCTAACAAAACAGTTTGTAGTTGTTTAGATGAAGCAGGTGCTTTCTTTCTGTGCTGCTGGATCTGCACCTGCATTGTCTGAAGTGCGACTCAAGCCTGCTGCTACGTCAGGGACAGAGCTGGCCGAACTGAGATTTCGTATCACAATGCTTGATCCCCTTGACAGACTTCCCAATCATATTAGATACTGAAAAATTTTAAACTGCCCTTTCTACAGTAAAGCTGACATCTCCAAAGGAAATTGTTCTCTGGATTTATAGAAAAGCAGCAGACAAGTTCTTTATACATGCATCTATTTAGGCATTGGGTCAAGAAGGAGGAAAGCTGGTACACCTCAAGAAGTGGTGTGAGCGACACTGTCASACCAAATTTCCTTTTTTCTTGCAGGGTACAATACCCCTTGGGCATTTCTGAGTGCAAGAACTGTTATCAGACAGCTTAAGTGTCATCTCCAAACACCGAGCAGACAAAGTACTAGCACAGTCTAATGTTAGGTGTCTCACATATGTGCTGAAGTTTGGAGCAGTGGGTTCTTCTACACTACRCAGAGTTTCTGGAGGCGATTCAGAAGGTCAACCCTTTCCAGCTCCCACTGCAGGGACCCAGCCTGGCTAATGCAAACATCTTGCCCAAGACACTATATTAAGGGAAGGGTGCTGGGACATCCCAGTCATCTACAGTGACTACAAAACTGATTTCTCAGATTTGAGAAGGGATGGAAGTTTCCCCTGCAGAGTGACCCAGAACATGGAGTTGCTCTTTTGGGCTATAACCTCCCCAGTTGAGAAACTCAAAGAAAAATATTGGAAAACTCCCCRTTTTATGCCTTTTCCTGCAATATTAGAAGCAGGAGTATCAGTATCAGAAGCAGGAGTTGACACCAGCTAATRTGTTTTGTAAGTAATGATTTAATCTTTCCTTGTTTGTATCCTTCAATATATATCTCCTATAAAATTTGCTCATTCTAGAGATTATTCAGACAGGATGCTTGTAATTAAGATGCTATGCACATAGGTGTATACACACCTTATATATTTTAAAGAAGATACTAGTAAAAGAAATATCTTTCACACGTATAGCCAAAGATTACTTACAAATGTGTTGGAGTAGATAGCAGAGCTCTCTGTTATATTGTGAAAGGCTTTGGGGTGTTAGAGATTGTACTGAGTTATCAAATAATTGCTGTATTGCCCAGTGTTCAGGTACACTGCTGTCGGATCACTGATCTCACTCTGCCTACACAGTAACACAACCAGGGTTGCTGGGGAAGAGCCTTGATTTTAGATTCCTGGAYTTCATGGGCGTGTGGGAATCAAACTAAAGAGCGTTAGTTCCTTTCCCCTTTAATGACAGGTAGCATTCCTCTGTCATTTGTTACTCTTTYTCCAATGCCGTTTGATCTATTTGTGGGAAACTCTTTAACAGTTATGCTCCTTGGCTGGGAAACAATGAGATGTAGAGTAGAAAACTGATGCTCTTCATTACAGTAATTTTCAACCTGTCTGACAGCAATAGGAATTCAATTACAGTCCTCCAGTGGCAATAAGCTCCGTACACTAGATCTTAATTGTTCAACCATTAGTTTTCAATTTGCATTTGTATTGTAGTGACAGCTGACTGTTTCCATCAGTAGCAGACATTTATATTCACCAAAAGACAAATATACCAGTACATCTAGCTCAGCAAGGAAAATTTCTATAATRATAAAACCAGCTTATTTACTTAAATTTTTGCAATAGTTTGCAGCTCTGCAGTCTGACATACAGCTTTTCTGTGCTATTACAAACCAGAGGCACATTCTGAGAGGTAGTTATATTTAGTAACCAAGTTGCTCACATTTCGATTCCCTCTTGCCTTAAAGAAATCAAGTTAAATTTAATAGGAAAAGGTTTCCAGTATAAATGRGCATAAGCTGAACACTACGCTTTTGAAGCATGCATGTTATAAATTTGCACATGTGTAAACACAGATAAGTATATTTGTGAGGGTGCAAACAAACTCTTTACCTTTTATACATGCACCAGGACAGCCCATGTATGAAAGTCAGACAGGCACAGGTATGTACGTATAAAATTTCTCCTAGCACAAAGCCTTTCTTAGGCAACTGAGGTCAGTCTCTTWTTGTACACACTTGAAGATTCACAAGTCTGGTTTTGTTAAGTGTAATATTCCTCTACAGCAGTAAAGAGTCCATGCATTCCTTCAGAAAAAAACTCAAACCATAAACCAGAGGTGAAGGCAGGTAGAGAGCAGCATTGCTGCAGCCTGGTCGGAGGGAACAAGCATGGGGCACGTCTGCTGCGCAGACCAGGGTCTCTCTGCTGGTGCATCTACTTGCAGGCCCTTTCTGGCAGATGGAGAGCATCTTCCCACTGGTGTAGTCACACCAGCTCTCACAGGAACATCAGCTATGCTATAGAACACACTCGTCAAAAAAAAGCCACTACACAAAGTTTTGCCTGCACAGTGACGTTAGTATGGGGTAAACAATTCCCTCCAAGCAGCTTGTAGAAACCGCTCAGTAGGCCAGTTTTGGAGCATCCAAGAGAGCTTGTCAAATCCCAATAGGTGCAGCCCTAATGATATGTCACCTAATTGGTAACTACCCATTACTGACCACAGCCCCGGTGAGGTGGGTCTTTGCTGATGGCTGCAGTTAAACTCCTCCTGTCTCAAGAGAAGTTTGACAAGGTCTTGGCAATACTGTGTTAACTCAATAGCTCATGGCCTTCGCCCCCCCCAGGTATATGTTAACACCAATTTACAGTCATTGCCAAAAAAATGAGGTGAGAAAGCATGATTGTGTTACTAGGGCATTCAAAGCAGACATCAGGCCAGCACAGGTACGGGCTGGCAGTATCAAAGAACTACAYGACTGCAATAAGGGAAATTCAAGACGGGGAAAGCAAGAGGTCAGGACTGAAATTCAGTAACTAAACAACATGGGGGAATTAGGCAAAATACCTGCTCATACATCACCTTGATTTGGCAACTTGCATCAATCTTCACCACTTTTTTTTTTWWAAAAAMACATGTTATTAGGAGGGGAAAACAATGACAACTTGATGTTATGTCCTGCAGGCAGCTGCCTTGCCCTGATGAATTACTGCTGCCTCTCACTCCACAAATCACTTCAAGGCAAGGTAAACCGTTTTTGTGGGAGGAAATATCAAAGATTTCTGTCCAGGGCTAAAAATCCTTTTCCTTCCACGCAAATAACACAGCCCAAGACTAGAAGTCTTGGGATGGGGATGTTATCCAGCGCAAGCCTCTCATCCTAAAGATGCAACGTGCTTTACCAAYCTCTAAGGAATAATTCTGGTAGTGTCCATATTGGTGTTCAGGATTCAGCCTGCTCATGACAGCCCTTMAGAAGAGAGTTTCCAATTCATTATAATTTTCCGTGTTGTGGACACTGTTTACATTCTTGGTATGTGCGTCAGATATATTCTCCGGCACCCTAAATCTAAATATTAATTTGTTACTGATAGTTTTTATTTCATGGCAAATGCTGTAACTGCAATTGTAGGAAAAAATCTTTTTTTTTTTCTTTTCCCTCTTAGAAAACAAACCCCCCATTATTTTGATGCAGGACAGTCTAAAACAACCTGGTTTAGTTGTCTAAGCTGAATCACACCAACTGAGCCTTGATCAGTACAAATAGGAGTTGCAGCCATGCTCCAGAAGTRTTAAAGTTTAGGTATTTCATGTGCCTGTTTTCCATCAAAGACTAGACAACCCACAGCACTAGGCCAGCACTGATTTCTAAGGCCCARACCCTGTTTTGCTTTATGGGATTATCCCCATTTTAACCTAAATTTTATTTTTAATTAGGTTACAAGAATTCAGTTAAATCAGCAACCTGGAGGACTGAACAGGGGTAGTTAGCCATATTTTTAGGGAAACTTTTTTCTTGCAGAAAAGAGGAGTTCAGCTCATAAATGCTGAGTAGATCATAGTCCAGATCCTGTGGCTGTAGAGAAATAAGTCAATCACTAGTACACTGTGCAGAAGGGAAAAAACACCCCACCAGTATTTACCTGGGTGCGGGATAAACAAACATCCAAGTAACTGTTTTAGGTTGCAGACTATACTGGTAAAATATTCTTGACAGTACTAATTATATTATCACCCTCCCCATAGTTCCTTCCTTACAAGAGCAGCACAGATGTGAATCTTTACGACTGAAACAAGCAGTCTTTCGGATGAGCAATAAGATACTCTATAAATACTACATGACAGCACTGSAAGAGGATTCAGAACGGTAAAAGTGCTGTTTTGATCTACATAATCACTTTGAAAAAGGTAAATCTCTATCAGCCCAAGGTATGCAATATGTCAGATATTATTGTCAGCTCTCAGCTGCCTGCTCYGAGCCTGATAACAGCAAGGACTTGTAATGAGTGTGCTGGCAGAAATATTACAAGCAATAAGCTCTTAAAAATCAATGGAGCATGCACCCTTCAAGCCAGCCTGGTGAAGTAACATCAAGTGTTATTTCAGGTGTTATTACAGCTTTGTATGCAACATTTATTCAGGCTGATTTCATAAGACAAGCTTTTTAAGCACTTTTCCCAACACCAAAATATACAATCAGTGTTATTATTGAACATAAWCACAAAGCCTGTTTGGATTTGCTTTGTCTTCCTTAAAAATCATAACTTTTATCTCCCTCCTGCTATTAAAAAAATGTCTAAACTCAGGCTTACCATTTAAGACAGAAAGACTTATATCTGTATTTTCTCCTTTGCATAAACATAACTCTGCTTGACTATGCATGAAACATTTATCCCAGTGAGCTTTGACTGCAGAAAACACTATCGTGATTCATCATGCATGTATGTTTATTAAATTTTACAAATAGTGGAAAATAGACCATAAATACTGTTTTATGTTTTAAATCACTGTTTTGTCTAGCTAAAATGTCTCTAGAGTAGTAGTGCTAGAAATTCAGGTGATGAAAATTAAATAGGCATGTGCTTTCCCTTCATACAGCAAACTTACATTGATGGCACAGTAAATCTCTCRAGTGATATGGGTACAACAAAGAACAAGAAGATCCAAACTGCAGGAGAAGAGCCAGATTTCAGTCTTTATCCTGCGCGGAGCTCTGCTATGCAGAACATCACTCAAAGGCACATGATCTGCCTTTCCCAGGCTAGCAGGAACAAGGAAAGATCAGCTAGACTTTGTCTTATTTMAATGACCTATAAGTCAACAGTAAAATATTTTTAAAGATGAATTCTGCTTCAGCTGCTGCCTCGCAGTGCCAAAGTGAGGCACTGTTGGCCACAGCAGCGGAGGTTCTGCTCCAGCCCAGCCCGGAGGTGCAGGAGGATCGACAGGCAGCTGCCTGCTTCTTCCAGCAGACAGCACCAGCGTGCCAGAAGATGCTCAAGTTGGATTTATTTATTTTTTTTTTCCCCCCCTCCTCTTTACAAATATACATATGGACAAATGCCCAAAGCTTCAGTGCGAACTTGGGGAGTTCAGAGGGGGATGTCAGGATTTTTCAACATCCAGGTAGTTCCATTTTTCCCTCTTCACATGCGGATTGCAGAACACCCTGCTGTCTACCCCCCTGTCAGGGTGCTGTTGGCATGCTGGTGAGATACCCGGAGAGAGCAGCAGCTGATGGACCCAACACAATTTAGGCACTCAGCATGTGCCATGACGGTGAACTCCATGGCCACAAGCCAGGTATGTGCCTGAGGACGGAACTGTCCAAGCACAATAGAGGTGGTTCAGTTAAATGCCACCATCAAGAACATGTTACAGCTCATTGAATATTTAAATGTAATCATGTCCTACCCTTCATAGCTCACTCAAATGCCTTCAAGGAAAGGACCAAATCCAAATGCTCATCAGGAGTTTCCTCTCAATGATTTGATTGAACCCTCATGCTTTAGCTGCACCCATTTTACCGAGGTCCCCTGCTTCCATCTGGAAGGGAAACTGAGGTGTTTTCATCAGACTCCTCCACCTGAGAAAGGTAGTGAGGTTTGTCTCCACGGAGGAAGGGAATTCCTTCCCCAGACTGGATCATCTACAAGCCAAGGGGATCTGAGTGAAAGCCTCCAGGTTGGCTTTTGGGCCTGGAAACTGCATTCCTTGCCTGCCTGCCTTAGAGCACCTTTCACATGAGGACTGCATGGAGAAGACTTTCCATGATAGGCACCTGGTGTGAGGTGGGGAGGGCTTTACTGACAGTGTTAGGAACAYGTCTGCTGGAAGATAGGAGATATCCCACACTACAAGTTCTACCCATCCTTTGAAGCAAGGAGATAACATACTCCAGGTGCTTGACTCAAGACTGCACATGGAGCATGCGTCGTGGTCCTTTATATATTGGAGCAGTTAAACTTGTTATTGTAAGGTACAATATTCACGACTCCCCCAGGTTAGATG
Source organism: Oceanodroma leucorhoa (assembly GCA_030449065.1). NCBI lineage: Eukaryota > Metazoa > Chordata > Aves > Procellariiformes > Oceanodroma > Oceanodroma leucorhoa. The sequence goes on from JASVER010000092.1 coordinate 2,331,831, forward strand.
TTAATCTTTAACAAAGTCAAGAATTCCCAAACTGAATTGTTAACACACTTAAATTTGGATTAAATCTTGAGATCAGTCTTAAAAGGCTGTAAAATATAGACCTGCATTAATATTACAGAAAAAGCTGATGTAATTGCAATATAATTTGCAGCAATTTACTTCTAAAGATTAAAAAATAATGCAACAAAAGCCACCCTCTTTTTCCTAGATCTCAGAGCTTTGCTCTCAGTGTGTACATTTACATCACTAAGCAACAGCCAGAAATTCCTGTCTGACCGGATGAGATGTTAAAATAAGTAGACAGGCTAGGTAAGCTTAGGATCCCTTGAGAGAAAAAGAGAAAGCTTGGATTACCTTTGACTGTAGCCTACTTCCATGAAAACATTAAGACCCCAGAACGGCAAAGCTCCATATTTTTTTTTTTTTATCTTTTTCCAACAGCAAACTTCAGAATAGAGTAAGACATGCGTTTGAATGCACAAATTCCCATGCACTGATACAGAAAATACAAATGCTCATTGCATGCCTGCTCTTCAGTAACTGAATAGCAAAGATACAGGAGATGGGGCAGAGGAGGATAAAAATCAAGAAATGTTTAATGGATGCAAAGACTCATGAGGAAGCATGGAGAAAACTGAATAATGCCAAGATTGTCTTTCTCTCACGATAGGTCAAAATTGATGACTGCTGTTTGGTTATGAAGACAAAGGGCTAACAGAGATGGTTGCCTGTTACAGGTGGTTCCTTTATAGTCAATGCAGCCTCCAGAAGTTTTAATTAGTACCCTTTTGCACCTTATCAGTTTCTAATGTCATAGATTATTTCTGATGCAATGTTTCTTCCTTATTGAAGTGAAGTCACTTGTGTCTTGAAAGAATATGCTATGGAAAATACAACGGAACTACTATGTACAAATAGGAAGAAGGCAACTTTAATGAACTACTGGATATTACTGGTAAGTAGTGTACCAAAGCCCAAATGTCAGACCAGCAAGGAAGTAGCTTTAAGTAGTATAACTAAAATTTTGCCAGCAGGAAATAGAAAACCACCCCTCTTCTCTAGGACAATTTTCCCAGAGAAGGAAAGGAAATACAGTATTTCTGTATGCACAGGCGCAGTCAAGGACCTCCTCAGCACCAAGGGCTGTAACAACCTGGCTTTCCTTCATGGCTGGCTTCCCATTAAATTAAGTCACRTTTAATATCTCAGTCTTCATCTTGCAGGTGGCTCTAGGAACTGGGTCTAGAGTACATAAAAAAAGACTGCCTAATGCTCCAAGGAAGCCCTGCTTCCCAGTCACAGCACAATTTCAACCATAAAAGCAAATCTCATCTCTGAAGAGCAGAGCTTTCTCAGGAATGGTCCACAGGCAGCAGAGCAAGTCCCACAGGAGCAAAGGGCTACTGGACATCTTCCCCACCATCTCCTGCTCAAATGCAGCAGAACAAGCTTGCCTGCAAAAAATATGGAACAGGCTGATCATTTTAAGAGTATATAGCACTCTGCTGCGTATCAAATTCCTCCTTGTAGGAACGGACTGTGAAAGAGTGACCCATACCAGCACATCTGAGCTGGACACTTGGAGGAAGGCATAGCTCTGCAAGGAGAGCATACAGAAGTAGCACAGGAGAGGAGAGGAGAGGGAGCCAGAGGTGAAATGGGGAAACAACTCRCAGCTGAGGGAAGGGAAATCCAATACAACTTGGTGGGTGTTGCCAAGTTCAGGTTAGGAAGACGACCAACAAGGAAAGTCTGCCATGAATAATCAGTTCTCCTATCTCAGACTTACTACAACTAATATATTATTTGCTGTCTATGAGTTCCTCCACTTGTACACTCTTCCCAATCCCTTCCTATTCCCAGCACAGCACACATCACGAAGGATCATTTCAACAGTCAGGGAGGAATTGATCTCATTCCCAAGAGCTTTGGTGTTAGTTCACCTCATTAGCAGGAGATGGACAAACTGGAGGTGGTTCAGARAGCAACAAAAATAGAGGCAGATGGAGGGGGACTGACTTATTATAGAAGATTAAAAGAGCTGAATCTGTGTAGCTTGGTTCAGTGACAGTGTCAAGGGAGCACGGACACTAACTATAACAATTTTTAGGACATAAAAATGAAAGATGGGCTTTAGATTGTAAGAAGAATGTGTAGAACTAGACCAAGTTAAAGGGAAAAAAAAAAAAGAGGTTCAAGAAATTGCTCTGTCAGTTCAGAGTTAGTTTGTACAAAACAAGGTTTGCATCTACTGCAGATGTATTTACCAATTACAGCACAGTACACTGATGAATTTGGCCTTCAGAAAAACTCCAATGAAGAATAATTTTAACACTGCATAAAAGGCATGCTTTTATGTTACTCGTTAAAACAGTAGCTGAACATGGAAATATGGATCTCTTTCCTAGGTAAAGAAAACAGTACAGTATATATGTTGTTGGGCATCCTACRTAAAACAATTTCTGGTTTCCCGACAGATGCAATATTTTACCTCTCRCCTGAGGTTTGGCTTAGTGCCTTCCTGTCTACTTCTTTTTATTTCAGTGGTTTCAGCTGACCATCAAAAAAAAATCATAACTGGCTCAATTCCAAGCATTTCTTGTACAATTTACAAAAGTTTGGATCAAAGCCCTTTTAAATAGAAGGAAAAGCTTGTGTCACTTAGTGAGTTTGAGTCAGGCTGTAAGGCCATTTCTTACAARATAATCTAACAATCTGGGGGTGAATATTAGAGTCAGTTACTTATTGGGTTTTTTTACTGAGGTCAGGGCAACTCCACTTTTAACATCAAAGTCTCAGACAAATGATTCTGAAATGATTACAAGAAGCCAGCCTCCAGAAAATATCTCAAATTCATGGCAAGCCTTCATAATCAAGTATTCAYTTTTAGTGCATCTGTTATATTTAAGAACACTACTGATATCAGTTTATTGGTCTTTTCCACAGAAAGGTTGCCTGCTTTGCTTTTCTATTTATAAATTGAGACCATTTATTGAGCTTTTAGCAGACTTCTGGCATTAAAACACCACAGCATATATCATATATCATATAATGTGTGATCAAAAGAGACTAGCTCCTACTAAAGTTTCTTTTCTTCTAATCTTCCCTCTTCAGGCAAAAACCTGCATGAATAGATAAGTTAGCCCCATGAGATGGATGAAACTTTGATAACAAAGCTTATGCTACTTACACTGATACTCATTCAGGTTTTCTAAAATCCATTTATACATGGATTTATAATGTGATTAAAGAAACACAAAACTTTACTTTCTTCCAATATTCAAATATATTTTGCTCACAAAATAAAGGCAATACAGAATATATCCTGTATGGTGTTTTGAAATGTAGGAAAAACATCAATACTAACTCCTGTAATAGTTTACAGGGAAAAAAAAGTAGAGGTAGGAAAAAGTTYTGTTTCAGACTGTGTACAAAGATAAGCCAGTAAAACACAGCAAGGCAGTCCAGGATAGTAATTTTAATRTATTTGATATGTAGCTAAAAATCAATGAAAACGTGTTCACAAAGAACATCTGATGTACTTGAATAGCACATCTACCAAWGTGGCCTTTTGCAGTTTCCCAAGTRATAGGAAGGTGAACATTTTAGGTAGTTCTTTGCATCCTTAAGATCTTAAGAGACCTAAAAACTAGTCCAGAAACTGTTATGACTTATTTTTGAGAAACAGCTAGAAGATTTAATGCTCTTTTAAAGATGGAGGCACAAAGCACAAAACCATTGGACTTAAAATCCCTGCGAGCAGTTTCAATGAATAAACAAACACGTGYCCTTTTGCTGCTACCATACCAATCTGCGCCAAGGGTGGTATCCTTTYATTCCATGTACCGACATGCAGAAAACCCCCATCTACTGAAAATAATTAAATTAGTTTTCTACTAACTAGATGAAAATACCCACAAATTGTCTCACAGGTTGTACAAAGTTTTGCTTGAGGAGGAAAGCCATGAAGTGGTTGTTGTTTGTGGGTTTTTTTTTTTTTTTTTTCTTTAAAAGGAAACTGTCTAAAGAAGCAAAGTGGAGAAGGCTAGGAAGATTTTTGGTCAGCCTTTTATTTTCTGACACTGGAGCACTTGAGAGGCCAGGAACAAGCCCCACCTCTCCTGCCCTGTGGCTCTCCGCTGGGTCATGCCCAGCCTCCAGACTGCAACCACCGCCCAAAGAAAAATAAACAGCTAAACTAGGAGGTAAAAACAACTCCTGTATATGACAGAAAACCCAACTCCACCTTTGGCATAGGAACAGTTCATAGACCCCACSCCACTAATTTAAATATTCTCAGGGTTTGTAGACTTGCAGCAGCCCATTTAAACTACCAGGAGGTGTATTCAAGGAACGCATTTCATTGCAATTAAAAAAAATTCATAAGCATATATATATAAAAAGGCATTTGTATACATATATACACATGAATATAGATTAACTGGATTACCTAAGCAGCTCCTTGAACAAAACAGCCTCTGTTTGTCTCTGCGTACTACAAGCCCCACAAGTGCACCGTGACCCATTGGGAGAGAGTAGAKTTCTGCCGATGTTTTCAATAGCTTTCTGGCTCAGCAGGTTTATTCTTTGAAGTCTCATCTATATTSTTTCAATATTCTCTGCTGCACATCACCAGGCAGGTAAAGACATCTTTTGCTAGTGTGAAAGATTTGGCCTGCAAATTCATGCTTTTTACAGTGGCAGACCTGACAACACAAGCTGCAGAAAAGCCAGCTCTGGCCAAGTGTTGCAAACCCTGGTCAGGTGATAAAGTAAAATAGTTCTTACAAGGGGGGAAAAAAAAAAAAAAAAAAAAAAAAGAAGGAGAAGTGCAGCCCCTGGGGATGCACCCTGAGGGCTGTTAGTCAACTGCCAGATACCATCAGCTTCAGCTGAACCCGAATCCAGCAGTTTCTTCGTGCTGGGGGTAGTGTCTTGGGAAAACAAAAAGCAAATTGCTTCTTCCAGGCTCAGATTATCTGGTTGCAAGGAGAGCTGCCATCGTAAGAGGATTTGCACTAATTATATAAAAGTATCATATAAAACAGTGTTCAGAAAATAATAGATTTGAAAGCCAGGTTAATATGCACTTTGACATTGAACCTCTCGCTATCCAGAATTCCCGTGTAGAAAAAATGCAGTCAGGATGGCTAGTAAAGACACAAACCRCAGCTACTTCATGGAAATGATTACTTGGCTATTAAATGCTTCAGAGTTCCCTTCCACRCTTATTTAAATGACTAGTGAAGTAAGTAGCAAGATCAATAACCACAAAACTTGGTCTTGTTTTTGTAATTAAGAAAACSGAGACAGAATCCATCGGTAATTTGTTCCTGCAATCCCGGGGGTGATTGCAGCCTGCCTGCTTTATTGGGCCGACCAGCTCATTCCTCTGCAGCAGGTGTAAAGGAACATTTCCTACACACATTCGCTTTAACTGCTGTAGTAGGTACTCTGCAAACACCTTATATTCACATACACAGTTTACAGACCCCTGTGTTTTCCAGCTCAGTGAACACACATTAACTGCTGAAATTGGAAATATGCTTGGTTTAAGCAAAGAGTATGATTTAGTAGAAATTCAACTTTGCCAGATTCACAYAACTGCATCCCAGGGTGGAAACATGCATTGCTCTGGTGATACGTGATTTTATAGCTCTGTGTAARAGACACCTATGAGGAGGAACTGCATCCCCGCAGGAATGTGCGGGGTCAAGAGCAGATGTGATAAAAACCTGCTCCTTTTACAGCAGGCTGGAAAAAGCCATTTTAGCCACCGCATCAAAGGAAAAAAATATGTTCCCTTTTCCAGCAGGGGCTTGGGATGTAAGTACACAGAGACAGGCTTGACTGCACCAAATCCATATGTCTCCCYCTCAGTCCCAGCAGCAAAACAAACAGAATTAATTTAAATAACGYATGCAAGGGAGTCTCAGATTTTTTTAAAACGTATTCAAATACTGAAATAGCAGTGAGAAATCAATATCTCCAATTTTCAGCAACGTAAATCTTACTGAACTACTATAAAACATTAAAATAATACTGCTTCAGATTTGCTTAGCTTGTGCTCCTASACACCTTGAAAAATATTAGAAATTACCTGTTTTGATAAAGTCAAATTAAAACATGCAATAAAACCAGAAAATTCCTGTGAAACCTCCTGCTTTCACCGAGATTGTACTTTTGGAAATAAGATGATTCTCATTAGAAATTTTAAATCAATTTGACAAGTATCACCTACACTGTGTGTATATATATATATATCCTTGGATGACCGCCCTGCTTTGCTCACACAGGAGTATTTTCCCTCCCTTCTCAGCCTATGGAGAAGCAGGACCAATTATTGAAATATTGATCCTACTGAAAACGATGAGAGTTTTGCCTTCTGACCCTGCTGCAGTCGTTTTTTTTTTCCTTGCTTCATAATTTACTAGGATTACACAGAGCTGATTTTCCTAATGGGTCCTTCCCACAGGCAAGGCTTGCAGACTAACACTTATGTTGTTGCAGAGATTCACTCCCTTTACAACATGAAGGAAAAACAGAGGTAACTTGCAGACATGTACTTTATTCCAGTGAGGCACAGATGAACACCTATGTAGTTTGGGGAGGCATTAGGGAAGTTTTTCCACTTCTTCCCCTTTTTTACTTTGTCTCCAAGTCATACATGAGTAATTACATAGTGCCCACAGGAATAAAAGCTCCTTACAGAATGCTCGTTAACAATTGGGAAGAGGGGGTGTGGGGTGGGGGAGGAAAATGAGTACAAAAGGCACTCAGCTGCTTTCCCCATATGGCTCTTATTGCAGCTTTATTGCTTAAAGTATAAACAAAAGGTGCAGTGGAAAACACATTGTATTATGACAAAAGAAATGGCATCCCACCTTCGGTTCTGCGTTGACTCATGTTACTCTGAGGCCACATAGTCTCAGCCTAAAGGGATCTCCTGCTGCCAGACCGTGTCTGYGTGAGGAATTCTTATGCCTAGACTGGATCTAAAACCCAGGGAAGCACACAAATCGGAGTCAGTGTTCTTGAGGAACAGTGAAAAACAAGTATTTTTAGAATGGAGTCCAAAACATACTGCCATTTCAATCTTGTTTCGAAACGTGTTCCATGTYATACAATTTAAACCAAGCTGGAAAGACATCGTGCAACCATAACCAYGAAGGCAGAGGAGCAGGACTAACAAGGCAGATGCTTTATGAAGTTGGCCAGTCCTACATTTGCAGCTAAAATCCAGCAGATGGCTCGGTGAAGAGAATCCCTGCCTGCAAATGCCCATTTCAGACTTGCAGGGCATARCATTTATTCCACAGGAAGATAAGAAATGAAAGGCACGTGAAAAACCATAGCCCTACTTCACCGAAGCCCAAACATACCCGCTTGCCACGGTCACTCTGCTAAGAGCGTGTAACGACCCGTAGTTTTACAAATCTGTCCTTGATACCATAAACTCCCCTTTTGAAGCTATTTACACAGAACCTCCATCCTTGATAAAGAGCCCATTTCAGGAAGTATATGAAGAGAAAAAAACTGGACAATGTGTTTCCTGACAGAAGTTATCCTGACTAAACAACATATGCGAGTGTTTCTGCGCGATTTACCCTTGGGGTTTAATAAGAATTGGGGTTTGAATAACTAGCAAGGAAACTTCCATAATCAGGAAAACTTCATGGGAAGAGCAGCGTGTCCCACAGGCAAGCAGTGAAAAGCACTTTGCCTACAGATACTTGAGAATATTATTTTATAGAGGCTATCAGCAATTTTGGAGAGCATGGTTTTGAATCTCAGAGACAATAACAAAGCCAACAGCGTGAAAGGAAAAGAGAATCTGTCTTATTCCAGAGAAAAACACAGGACAGACAGAACAAAAGATAGATGTACAGAAGAAATTAGTTTGTTGAAAGCTTTTGAATAACAGGCAACCTGCCTTACTTGGCTGCAAGGAATAAAACAGAGTATAAATACTAAGCAAGAGAAAGACTACAAGATAGCATTTAAGAGTTATGGTACAGCCTGCATGGACTGCATCCATTGGACTTGATGGACACTTAAGAAGTCAAATTCTTCATTGATAGCACAGCTGTAGGGAAACCTATATTACCCACATGGAGAAAGAGTCTGCTTAGGGGGRTCCTAAAAATTGTGCTGAATGTAGAATCAGAGAAATATGCAAAAGAAAAGGAGAAAAAATCATTGTACCTGTGTACACTTTATAATGCCAGCCCGGCCAATTGGTAAATAGGTGGCATCTGTGGCCCTCAAGGCTGCTTTGCATAAAACAAGAAAACAAGGCATAAAAATACCCCACACCAGTAGTGGAAAAGAGGCGTTCCTCAGACACCCTATAACCATCCCTGCTTATTTTTCTTGTCCTGACTACAGAAGATTTACAATGTGTTTCTGGAAAACATATATCAATGATTGCATTAAAACCTTATACTTAACTGCAAGAATCCTGTTAACATCGCAAAAGCAGGTTTTGCTCATATTTTCTCTTTTCTAGACACAGACAAGCCCCTGCACTTATAACGAATGAGTGTTTTTGTTCACAGTGTGCTTTATTGATTAGCCACTTTATTCAAGAGCACCATCAGAAACTCATCTACTTATTAATTTCAGCTTTATAAGTTATCTTAACACTCYCCCCTAGACACTAGTTCTTCCTCAGGCATATCTGTCATTTCTGTCAAGAGTACTTCCAATTAATTGGCAAGAAAACCTAAGAAGCACTGACTTTGTGGAAAAATGACATTGGCATGGATTTATGAATTGCAGTAGAGACACATAAAATAACCAACAGCAAAACAGGGGTAAATTGGTGTCCTTGCACCAGGCTGTCAGCATGGACACAGTCTACAAGAAATTAAATGCAACACTGAAAGAAAACATTGGAAAAAACCCAGTAAATTACRTGATGGAAATTTGACTGAAGGACTCATACACACATCATRACAGTGACGGCAGAATTTTAGAAAKATWACAAGCGTTAGGCAGTGTCAACTAAGYGGAGAAAAAGCACCAGGGTTTATCTATTCTGGGAACAGACACAGTGTATTTTGTTTCATCTGTTTTACAYAGTTGCAAAGAGCAGAATGAAGAGCTTATTAAACACTGTATTATAAAATACATGCAGGGCTACACATATTTGTTCAAATACCATTCCCAGCTGAACCGAACATGCAGCCAAGTCAAGACTATTACACTCAGTACTATTTACTGTAGTCCTCAAGACTGAAGTCAAGTTTAAGGCCTGACCACAAGCCAAAGTTCAATGCTTATCTCAGCATGCCAGCTCCTCTGGACATAAGGCAGAGCCCCATAAGACTAAAAGACTGGGTAGAGCCCCCGAGCATGCTGGCACGCACATCATCTCAATGAGCCAGGGATGGAGCAGGGACCAGCCCCCTGCTCTTCTCCTTGGCAGCTAACAAATAAACCCCACGGTGGCAGAGACCCAGCAAACCCCAGAAAGGCAACAGTGGAAAGGCTGGGAGTACAGTGGCGATAGCCTTTGGCAGTACCTTGCATTGCACACTTACTTTCAGCCCGACTCAGGCTCCYGCAGCTAATCCAGGTTTGAAAATGCCACTCCGGCTCATGGTAATAGATTAAAAATGCCAGAACAGAGACTGGCCCTGCCCCCGCTGCCTCAGCTCTGCTCCATCGCTCCGCTTGGAAAGGGGCAGGGAGCAGCTCAGCACAACTCTACAGACAAGGCAACATCCTACTTTTGATACTAATTTTCATCTGAAAACATGAAKACAAGTTACCACTACTTCATGAATATTTACTATCAAGGAATTCAGYAAGTTCAGTGGATATTTGGCAGGTCTCAGATATTATGGCTGCTACACTTGACATATTAAAACATYCAAATGCTTAAAAACAGCTAAAAACACTTGGCAAGAATCATTGAAAACTGGCTTGGGACTGTATTCGCTGATTCCTATTGAAGCATTTGCAGATTGACTAAACATCACAAGCTATGAGGGMTAAAACAAGCTTTTCAAGTCTTTAGAGGGAGATCTGGTCAGATTTCTGTATTTATGTTTAACCATAAAAAGTATTATTTTAAAGAAAGTAGATATTCACACCTCTGAAAGCCATACTTTTAAGTAAGTTTTGAGAAAAGAAAATATTAAGACTTTTTAATGACAACAACAATAGAAAAATAAAAAGCATGCTTCATATGTCTSTGTTCTTACTCTTAACTATGAATAATCTACTACTGGCCACTGGAATAGCTGGGAAGGAGGGAGCAGCCAGTTTACCTGCAGAGCTATTGCTGCACACGCACATATGATTAATTGCAAGAACTGTGATAAAAAACATAAAAGCAAAAGCAGGGAACAAAAAGCAAAACAAGAGTGGTAGATATTGACTACTCAGGGGAACTTTAAGCCAGGAAATGCTCTTCTATATGCAGCTGTGTATTTTGAATAGAAAGATCTRTTGAATTTTTCAATTTTCAACACCCACACTAAGGAGGGTCAAGCCTTTTTTTGGCATACAGATAATTTATATTTGCATAAAATGGACCTAGGATGTCACAGCTWTGAGGCCTAAATTATGGCAGCGTAGGAAGGTGGCCCTCTAAAACACTTGATGGATGAAAACACTTAAGACAGTTGACAGCTGGATAACAATCTTTTTCTTGTGCAGCATCTTTGTATCATCACCAGCTGCTTTGTGAAGTAGCTTTTAGAACTGGCTATGCATTGCAAATGTTGTAACACTTCTCAGAGTGTTAACCCTCTGATTTACTCATCTGAGCATCAGCAATGAATGTTGGAAGATATTGCTTTGAGAATTTATTAAGTTAATCTATGACTATGAATAATTCCTCCACCGAATCCAGAAAGTTAGTAAGAAAGCAAGCAAAAAATGCCTTTTGTAACGCTCCTTTTACAGGAGCCCTGTTAACATGGGCAAATACAGGAATGTTATTCTAATTAACTTTATCACTATTTCACTCCTCAGAACCTATTTCTTCTTTCAGAAACCTAAAGTTACATTTAGCTGATTGACAGGAAGATGTGTGGCTGCAAAAGCTCCATGGAGACTCTGCGATCACCCAGAGGAGCAAGGCAGCATCCTCTTCCCCACACAGCCCTCGTCTTCGAGTCAAAGGTGATTTTGTATTTGAGCCATCAAACCCTTGCTTGCTCAGCAGCAGCTTCCAACTGCTGAAGTACCTAAGTAGCAGGTATACTGATGTCTTTACTGCTATTTTCTTCCCTAACTCCACTCTTTGCTCATTTAAAGTTACATTTTTAATAAAGACAACCTAATGAAARCCTGAAATTCAGCCAGTTTTTTCATTCACTCCCTTCAGAAACCCAAACATTCATACAGACTAAATCTTACAAGCAAGCACCTGATAAACCTGTTATCTTTATCACTACTCAATATTATTTGTTATCATTAAATACATGCTCCCACTTTGGAAATACATAAGAAATTTTTAGCAATTTTCAGCAATACCGACATTTCCAAACACCAAGCAAAAGAGTAAAGCATCCAAGCTCTCTTTGGAAAGATACTTCTGTGCYCCTGTTAACACTAGCAATAATTCAGGAACATTTAAGGTCTACAACACACAATACTTTAGCATCCATATGAACCTGTAGAGCTAAGAAAATTTTGCATCTAGTTTGAAAATTTGTCAAATTACAGTATCACRTTACTTACTGTCCTCCCACAAGTCTGGCAAGGCTTTTGTTTAAAAGAAACACTCACTCAGCTGTTGCTGCCTAATGGGAGGGGACCCCAGGCCAGCACTTGGGAAGCAGCATGCCTTTCTCTACAGCAAGCTCCCCACAAGGATCAAAACACCTTCAGACTAAACTGAGGCTTTATTAGAATACAAATCARGGTAATTCATTTTTTAAGTAGAGGAAACTCAAGATCGTCTAGAACAGAAGAAAGAGCTCCCAACCAACACTAGCCCACTCACCTGGTCCACGCAAGCAGGTCGGTATCTCCAGGCTTGGTGACGTGCTGAGCATCCAAGTGAGCCCAGGCCCACCCCATCTTACACCACCTAAAAGCAGGCTCTTCCCTAGAAGGGTCCTTTTAAAGTGACTTCACACAGCTAGAAACACCGGGAAAAATACCCACAAGCCCTCCCCAGGCCAGCTGCCTTGCCAAAATTAATCACAGGTGTCTTCTCCACAGCTGAAGGACACTTCAAGGGCGTTTTTGTGTGTGTGTGTGTGTGTGTGTGTGTGTGTGTGTTTTTTTTCCTCTTTAAAATCTCTGATTCAGAATATCAAAAAGAATGTTTAAACATTTTGCTTTCTACAATATATATAGATGTTGGTTTTTTTGCTTTTTCCTGTGGGTGAGCTGGGGTTTTGTAGATTGTTTCTTACTAGATGAGGTTAACGGAAATCCTTAATAGCTGTGTGTCCTAAGCGTAATGTGCTCAAAGTGTTGAAGAGTATCTTGGGAACTGTTAGTGAAACAATGTCTTGGCAGGACCTATGCTGGATGTAAGGTATATATATAGCTGTGCTTCTTAATCTACTCACACTGAGGCTTCAAAAAGCTTGTCAAGAAGAAGGATAGGGCAATGTAGTTATTTTGCAGAAGAAATGTGCTCTTTCAAAGGAAAAAGAAACCCCCAAACCATTGAGTATCAGATTAGTCCTCCCGTTCCTSAGTACTGAAGCTGCAATGTGGTTGAGGAACACAAGACCATCTGCAGTACAGCTTTGAGAGCTTATTTAGAAACCCAATAATCTGCAGGAGTGCTGGTACTTTGGAGGAAACTTTACAATAAATGTGAGAGAATGTAAGTTTATAACAAAAATTGYACAATTTAACTTTGAAAACTCCATGGCACAACGTTCAGTATAGCAGTGTACTACAATATTGAAAATGGCTACTCCAAAGCTTAAATGCTAGATGTTATTCCTACAGTTCCTTAAGGCTGTTAAAAAAAAAAAAAAAAAATCAAATGGTAAGCCCCTGTAATTTTACATTTATTAGAGGGAAGAGGGCCCTGGGGCAGGAAAAGCTATTTGGAGGCTGGCATGCCAGTCGAAGGCATTTTCTAAGCTGCAACAGCTTGTTCAGTAGCTGCAGCTGGCAGGTAATCAAGKCCTGACGTGCTTCAAGCAACCAGYGTAGCAGCTCGGTTGGAGACTGCTCATGCAGCTGTAGAAAAGAAAATGATAGCTRAAAATTAGACTGAAAAGTGACATTCTGCTTTATGGCCTAATTCAACAGAGCATTTGAAGATATATTTAAATCCCAATACTTAATCTTTTAATTAGGCATGTGCTTAAGTATTCTGTCATCTAATTTGGGCCACCTGACTCTAGCCTTTATAATTTAATATCAGCTCTAAAAAGGGGGGTGTGATGTGAAGAATTTTGATGGTTGGTGGTGGTTTTTTCTTCTAGGGCGGGAGGCAGTTTGGTGGAGAGAATACGAGGAGGGCGATAAGCTGCAGTAAAAGCATATAAATGAATAATTGAATTAAGCTTTCTGTACCTCAGGGGAAATCATCAGAAAGGTTTTCCCACTGAGTTTACTGCAYGTTCAGAGAGTATAATACTGCCTTCCCTTTCCTTACGTACTGATGCAAGCCAGGATATTCAGTTCTGGGCTTTTTCACCCAGTGTCCCTCCAGTATTGCCAATGCAGCAAAGCTCCGTGGCACATGGAGCACACAAAGCCCAAGCCCRCTCTGTCTCCAGCTGACTGGCAGGCGCAGGGAACCTGTCGGGTCAGTATTTTCCTGATGTACAATTAGAGCCAGCAGGCTGGAAACAGATGGTTATGCCGCGGTAAAATTACTAGAATAAGATGTAAACAATTTTCAGCCAAGCTATGTTTTGCTTCTGTGTGCAAAGACAAAAGGGAAAAACTGGAATACAGCCTGAATCAGGCTTGTTTACAGCGGTTTCAAGGATTTTCTCCGCTGTGATTGCACCCAGGCTATCTCCTGTGCAGATCTTAGCGGGAGGGAAAGTGCTGTATTTACCCAGAGGCAACCACGAGTAATAAAACCAGTCCTGGTTCTGGGCAGGGTAGTAATTCTTGCTCCTAAATTAGAAGCTATTCAGAGCTRAGAGTGCAGTTAGCTTTGCTTTTCTCACATTGCCTTTATGATGAGCTCAACCAGATTTATGGTTTTAGTAACAAAACCGTCAAATTATTACCAAGAAATGTAGAAGGTGGAGAAACGTGATTCTAATTTGTTCTCTTGACCCAAATTCACCATGACAATGCATTTGTCTAACTTGTAATGGAGTATAAAGTAAATTACACTAACGTGTAAGCTTAAATACTGTTCCCTGACTGATCAAACAGGAGCTACAGCAAGAAAGAAAAATGTATGAAACACCCCAGCATACAGGAATGTCATCTATCACAAACCTGACTGTTTGCATTTTGAAAAGCTTTCAACTTGGTCAACTTCTGATCACTGCTTCTTTAATTGCCTTAATTGGGCTCTTTCCTCTGGTGTCCTAGCTGCCAAGGAAAGTAAAGCTTGTCATCCTCCTGTGAACAAATGTTTATCTTGTGCTGCCCAGAGCACATCGGTTTTGTCTAGTTTTCATTTTCCTTTTTTTTTTCCTTCTGTTGATTAGTCTCCGTGTGCTTGATTATTTTATGCTTTCAATTTCTACATGAGTTACGGTGGATGGTAACATGGCAGTGTTTTAGATCTTAGTAATACAAATATGGAAGAAAATCCACTGTAATTGAAGCAAAATGTCCAAAATGCCCTTCAGACAAACACCTTTTTTTTTTTTTTTTTAATTTTTTCTTTTAGTAAAGGCAGGTCTTGAATATGAGAGGAAGTGAGCATGGCAGTTACTACAGTTAAGAAATTTTCAAATTARATGTTAAATACTAGTGTTTTTTATACGCAATCAGTTGGGTTTTAACTATAGAAAAATATATAATTTCCAATATAAAGAAGATACATTAATCTCTTCAAGGCCTCCACTATAGCAGAATGGTCACCTAACTCTTTGAAAAGAAATGTTAGGAAAACAGTAACAGACTTGACTGCCCGGACCTGCTCCATGGCCCAATCCTGTCACCTTCTGGCCAGCTTCGCTCGTCCGGTGGCCGAAAAGGTAAAGAGCAAAGCCGAGGCCGACAGCGGGTGTAATTACACCAGTCACCGTTTCTCTGAAAGCTGAACAAAAAAGAAAACATTTTTTAAAAGACCAGTTCCTACTGAATCGGTATGGGCAGAATTCAGCAGTCAGGTACAGGCCTGCAAGTCCCAGAGAATCAAAACTTGGTAGTTTTTTGCGCACTCGTTCGAATGGATCCCACCGAACTGCAAGGGGCCCTGCCTGGGAAATGCAGCTTCGGGGGTTTGAAAGCACAGTGGTGTGCCGGTAAGCCAAAGATGTCYGCCCTCCTCCTTTCTATGCTGCTTATAAAGGTGTAGAATCAAAAAGTAATGTCACGTTTTACTTGCCTAGGATCTTGATTTAATATTAATTCACAGGAGCCATTTCATCATTTCACAATGGGATGGATAGATAAACGAATAAATAAATGGTCTTTTCTACTCYGACCTATTACACTTTGCTGAAGTCTGCCAGAGGCTTCCAATCCCTAGAAACTCTTTTCTAGGACATCTCCAAATCTATAAGCATGTGGAGACACTAATTAATGTAAAAGCTTTACTTGCAAAAGCAGGGATACTAAAAATCTGTAACAATATTTTAGGGKTTTTTTTTAGATCCTTCAACATTATTCAGAAATAGAGCTTCTATTTCATTAGGTACTGAGATATTTGGTTCCACTTCAAGCAGCAAAAGCAAARCTAAAAGGCAATTTTCAATAAAATAACATTTACTAAGTAGGGTTTATTTCTTAGTTGTATTTTATAAAAATTCTGCAATAACTTCTAGACTTTGTATATGTAACCATGTTTAGGTATTTCAATATCATCATGTTAAAAGCTTCAGCTTTAATTATTATTAAGAATAAATATTCAGAAAGGCTGAGACAAACAAAAATGAAGGCTCAGACAAACAAATAATGTCATTTCTCCATGACATTAAAAATGAACCAGTAGGACTGGAAAGATCTCAGTCAACGGAAAAATAATGCCTGACTTCAGTCTTTTTTTGCCTAAAATTAGTCAAGTGCTTTTCCCCTCTCCATATTTTGCTACTTTTTCCTACYACATAACATTTTTTTTCCGGGATAAACACCTTCCTCGCCCAGCCTGCGCACACTCAGAGGAAGGCTCGTGCCCTACACGGGGAGCTGCCGACCCTCACGAGACCCTGCGCTGCTGCGCAGTGCATGGCGACGTGTTGGGAGTTACAAACGTTGGCATCTCCTCGGGAGCACAGAGCCTGCAGAAAAGTTWAAAACGCGGTGGTTTCAAGAAGTGAGAGGGATGTCTCGCTGTCGCAGCAAGCCCTGCAGATCTGTGCAGGTCTCGAGCCCGCCGGTCCCCTTCTCACCTCCGTCCACCCCACCTCAGACTCRCCCACCGCACCTTGTGTTGACTCCTGTTCTCACCCTGATCCGTTGYTAGTGACAGTTCTTGGCAAACCTGAGCCACCAAGGATCCCGTGACCGAAACCGAATTCCAGCATTTGGTTACAGACAGAAAGAGGCAGGTGGGGACTCTGGTCCTTTCACCCATCCCTCGCATCTACAGCAAATTTCTCAGCAACCCCAGCCCTTGACTTGGTATCACCTCCTGAAGGAGAGATATGTTTTAAGTAGTCATTTCTTTTTCTACCCTCTCAAAAGCAAACCTGCTTTCCCAGAAATAGAACATTCTCCTCCATAGACCTTTTTTTGTGCGTGTGTGTGTGTGGTTTTGAGACCAATCTTTACAGTTTTCCTCAGTTTCRTCAACACTGCTTAATCAGCTGTGCTGGATTTGAAACAGTCAGCTGTTACCCAACATTGTGCTTTTTCTCATTTTTCAGAAGCTGTTAGAACATTATTYTTGCATAAATATTTATGGTATTTAATGGTGGTTTGAAAAAGAAAAGGATGCTTGCCGAATATTTCTACTATTTTTTCCTTCTCGCTTTTGTCTGGTGCTTATCCAACCAAGCCTTTCACAAAGCACAGCCCTGGGAATCAGTCCCTGTGATGAATCACCCTGTCTTACAATGCTCAAAAGTCCTTCTATACCATTAAATCAGGCTGATGATCCAGATTTTCTGATATATGGTTCTGTGCTTCAGCTGAAAACAGGTGAAATCAATAAAGTTATCCTAGTCCTACAGCAAAGCGAAGGTGACGTGTGCCAGAGTTGAAACCAAGGTGCTTGACAGTGTGCTCTTGCAGCATCTGGGGTACAACAAGTTTTCTTCTGTTGTGCTCATTCTACAGAGGGAAAATAGAAGTATAAATTAGAAAGAATGCACCTGAGGGATTAAGAATTACAGTAATACCAAATATCCATGTCATCTATTACGGACAAGAGAACACCTGAGGGGGATGGAGATGAAATTGCTCACATTTGTGGCTCTGTAGAACAGATTTGGAGGGTTCCTAATTTTTATCTCACAATCCGTGTGAGTGTGCATGGTACCAGGCTACCCTGACTGCCCGCTTTCTGCGTGGCAGTGCTTGTAGCCACTTTGGTGGCTGCGTTTATCCTTCTTGTGCCTCAAATTGCAGAAGAATWGTAAACAGCCTTGTTTGGGTTCAGTGAATCTGGCAATGAGACAAATGGAATTACTGCTGAGAAAACCCCAAACTTCTGTATGGAGGAGAAAATAAAACACGTATTTTTAAACACAACAGAGACTCTTGAAGTTCACATAAAAATAATCATTGAGCAGCAGTAGGCCAGGCAGCTTATTGTGCAGAAATAAGAAATCAGTTGATTTCCAATTTTAAGTCTTCCATTAAAACAACCTATATAGCAGTTTAAAAGAGAAATATGCATTTCACTCTAAGTAATTTCTTTTTTCTTCTACCTACGGTTCCTGTATTTTCAAAGAAGAGTGCGTGTTTACYTGAACACCCTGCGTATGCTTGCATGTAAGAAGCGGTTGGAGCTTTGGATGGTTCTGCTTGCAGATCTGAAGGCACGCTGTGAAGAGTGGCCGTGAGATCTTCAGTACTGAACTGGAATGATTATACGAGATAAAATATTAATATTGCTCTAGCTTAATTTTCTCAGCTTTCCCAGATGATAACTGAAAATGACAGGGGTACACCTGTGAAGGAACACAGAGCTCCAGTGAGCACACAGGCACTTTCGTGCTCCCGGAAAAGTCACCAGCTCTTTGCAAGGAGACAGCAAGGTTTTCTCATGGGCCCTGGTGAGGAGGGGGGAGAGATGCTTGTCTGCAGCGCTCGGGGAGAGAGGGCAATTAGTGATACAAAACAGAGTGGCCTGAAAAGCCCGTCAGTCTGCGGTGGAAGCTGCTCCTCAAAAACAGAACACTCTGCTGGGGTACCGGGTGCCTTTTACTGCTTCTCAGGCTATGCAAGGCTGTGTCGCAGGGAAATATTGCCTCTACTCTTTTTTTGTTTGCATTAAATTAAATAAAATTAGACCTAACAAGTAGCCGGGACTTATTCTATATTCATTCTAAAGTTAATCTCTGAGCTGGTCAGTTTTATGATTTCTTTTATGATACATCTTTAAATGCCGTCATGCAAAACACATTGCTGCTGGAACTGCTGGGAGGATTGTTTTCAAGAGTTAAGAAAGACGGGCAGGTGAAGGCATTAGCTATTAAAAGATGAGTCCTGAAGAGGAATGTACTAATTAAAAATCTGAGGAATTACTGCAGCTGAAGTGGTTTTCTTTCCAGAGAAACAAGTATTCTCTTAAGAAAACTGATGAGGAGCTGTAAAAATGAAATACAGCTCATCTTGTGTTGTGATGTTTTTATTTCTAATATGGTCCTCTTCCAAGCAATTTTCAGAAGCTTTTACATTTTATGGAACAAAGATGTAATTTTGAAACAGGCAGAAGTATAAGAAATGGTAAAAAGACTAGGATGGAATTACGTTATGATTTTGATATATACATGAAATGCTAACAATAAGTACCCCACATTTCTGAGAAGGCCGTGCTCTTCAAGAGGGCGTACCATCCTGTTAATCCATATAGTCCTCCCTCACAGACAGGAATTTGTGCTCACAGTACGTGACTAAAATAAATGACACCAAATCAATAGTGTTTCCAGCTTTTTGCTGTTTAAGCAACTGAATTTCATCGAGTCCCACTTTACGCACATGGGGAAATGAATGGCAAAAAAGTCCAGAGGAGGAAAGGAGTGGTCCAAAGCGGATGGAAACGCCAGGAGCAAGTTCCCTTCATTCCYGCCGTGCGAGCACTCCGTGCGGGAGGGACCCACTGGAGCGGTACCCACACCCGCTCCCTTCAACCTTCAGCGGGGCTGAACATCGCCAGAAATGTAGTTTCTATGAGCTGCCGTTTCACCCCGTGGGGTTGAAGATCCAGCAAGACTGCCTCTTGGGAACAGCACGTATTTAAGCTGCAAACCAGAAAAAAAAGACAGAAAGGAAAAATAAGTGCTGAGTCTGCTCTGCTTGTGGGCAGTGTCTGTGGTGGGTACGGAGAGCTGACAGGCAGGGCCGGGGATGGTCCGGATCTGAATCCGTGCTCGTAGGAGGGTGCTGGTGTTGCAGCTCATGGGCTGGAATAGCACATAGAATTGCAGAATCATAGAATTGTTAAGGTTGGAAGAGACCTCTAAGATCATCAAGTCCAACCGTCAACCTAACACCACCATGCCCACTAAACCATGTCCTGAAGTGCCACATCTACACATTTTTTGAATGCCTCAAGTGATGATGACTCCACCGCTTTCCTGGGCAGCCTGTTCCAGTGCTTGACTACCCTTTCAGTGAAGAAATTTTTCCTAATGTCCAATCTAAACCTTCCCTGGTGCAACTTGAGGCCATTTCCTCTTGTCCTATCGCTAGTTACTTGGGAGAAGAGACCGATACCCACCTCACTACAACCTCCTTTCACGACATAACGGGGAATGACTACAAGGGTACTAACGTTACGGGTTTTAGTAGATGCCATTTCTTCCCTCACCAGTTCCCACTGTGGTCCCCCAGTAAATACTGCGGGGTGACATGGGCCTTCCTTAGGCTATCCTAAAGCGGACAACTCTCTGTGTGGTTTACTACATCTAACGAAGAGAACTTGACCCCTAAATGCCTATAACAGAGCACCTTTCAAAAATCATATTGAAGATGCTCTGAATTTCAGGAGAGAAGGTCCTCATCTAGGGCAGAAAAAGTCTCACAGGAAGACGGTGCTGAATGTGAGCAATTTCTTCTGGAAGAACATCCTGTGCTGCACAAAAGGCCAAACAGCAGCAAATGAGTGAAAATATTCTTCTTTTCTCTCACCATATTTCATCTGCTTGTAAGGGACAGCCGCTGCATATGACCTCTTTGATCATCTACCTTGGTAGTTTCAAACTGGTAGGGTCAAAAAAAATCTGATGCAGAAAGATTTGATGCTGAGAAATTAATTGAGGTTTTGTCTTATCTGCAGCTGCTGAATCTTGGTGAGGTTTAACAGACTTTTTTTTTTTATGCGACACAATTCTAGATGAAATAATGTGCTTTCTCCTTTCACATTGATTATGGGTAATAGCAAGAAAAATACAGCTTCTGACATACTTTTGCGGGAGCCTGAGACCAATTGATTGACAGGACTAGTCACTGGAAACAGAAATTATATACTGCAAATGAGGTTTTTGCCCGGCTTTACATATCACCAGGGCAGTTATTCACTGAATTAAAAGAAGGGAAGTCATATTGTATGGGTACTGAGACAAAGAAGAAATTGAAAATAAAAATCTTTGAGAAGCATAAGCAGAAAGACAAATAACCTTGAAAATAGATTGGTAAACTCCATTATACTTTTTTTCCCAGCTGAGCTCTGTGTAACTTCCTTAGAGTAATAATTGATATACAAGTCAACACAACAACAACAACAAAGAGGAGCTACAATAACAATACTTCTCCACTGTACCTTAAATGAGGAAGTGTGGGTTTTTGAGAAAAACACAATAAAACAGAATTGCAATTATACTCCTTTTTTATGACTAAGTGGAGTAACAGGAAAAAATTACTGCTATTTTTCTAACAAGAGATAAGGATAGAGAAGGGACTAAAAAAATCAAGCTTAGTTAGTGGATGAGCATGTGATTGGGAATAGGAACTGAAGGCCTCATACTGGTTCTGTGTTTCTGTTTGACATAGCGGGGATTCACAGGGGATTCTGCTGTTTCACAGCAGTTATTCTTTTCAAGAGAATAAACAGAAAATTGATAAAAAGAAGGTATTACATAGCACTATTTCAGCTTAATTTATAGCCTCTTTAGAGGATGAAAATACCACTTGGTAAGAAAGGTCAGTGATGAGCAATATGCCACGTTTGGGTTGGCCATGGATGTGCGCGTAAACAGTAACTTTCCAGTTTTCAAAGGAAAAGATATCAAGGTTATTTCTGCCACTTCTGAAAAATACTAGTGGGGAAATTACTAGTAGGAAAAATAAAAATTGTTTTATTTATTTTCATTATGCATCTGTTTGTTTGTTTGTTTTGCTAAAGGACCACCATATAGGTAATAGGTTGGGTGTGCGTGCATGGATAGGTATGTTTTGTGTTCTTGCTCTCTGCATTAGAATGACTCTCAAAAGTGTGCTTTCAGCTTTAACATATGCATGGTAAAATTGTTTTTTTGCTTTTCTAAGGTTTTTCCTTCAGTTTGCTGAGAATTTGAGAAGCTCTTAGTGAATGGCTAAAACATGTCCGTGACAGGCACTTGTCAGTAGAGGTGAACTACTACGTCCTCTGGTTCTTAAATAGGAAAAAAAAGTGCCAACGGACACAAACATGTCTGTTCTAGAGGTTATTTTGAATCTTGCAAACTTCTTGCATTTTATTTGTCAGGAATGGCTAAATTAATAGATAAGATTCCTGCTGGTAAGCTGCAAATATATGCTCTCCAGCTATAGATATCGGAGCTCCTGTCTGATCTGTCTGAGACTCAGGGTAACTCAGCCTGGGACTTTTTGGAAGGCGTTGTTAGACGCTGATACCCATAGCAGGGGAGTCCCAGCGGGTGCTCACTTTGGCAGATCTTTAGACTGAGAACTGCAGTTTAGTGTTTGAATGCAGGTTTAAGTGACTGAATGAGACTCAGACTATGGCTCTACTGATACAGGGAGGCTGTGTGTTCACCAGCTCGGCTGAGGATAAAGATTGCCCCTGTAAATATATACTACTATTTTGCCAGTGAGGTACTACCCTGATCATCTAATTAATCAGAGGCCCTTCGTGCTCACGAATTAAGTTCATGTGAATCTCTTGTTCACTTCTCACTGCCTTTCATTCATGTTCTTCCTCCTTTTATACTGTTCTGCTTGGCCACCTACTTCCCATGCTCTCAGGAGCTTCTGGGCACAGTTTTCCCTTTACCTCCCTCCTTTTCTTTCCCCCATAGTCCTTATTCATTGTGTGTACTTCATTAATAAATATTCCACGCAATGCCCTCCTTTCTAGCCTCTCCCCACATTATAAAATTACTATTAATCAGTCTGTCTGTGACACTCATTATTCATAAACAGAGGCATGCCACAGTGCTGAAAACAGACTATCTATCTTGGTTAAGACCATCCTAGATCTTAAACAAGAGAGATAACAGTGCAGCACACTCAGGGCTTCGACAAACAAGGGAAAGAAAGGAAAAATGGATGATCATATGCACTGGGAATTTTCCATTCAGAAGCCTCGTTCCAATGTTGACAGTCAAGAACACGCAATGGTCAGAGGATAGGAGAAAAAATACCTTATTTCTTTATTTTGAAATGATCTCATGTTCCAATATTCAGGAGCATTCAGTTTTGGTCTTTACTTTCCATGCCTTCAGCTGTCTTGAAGCACAGTGAAGACAAAAACTGTCACATTATTGTGCAGAATATGAAATAGTGGGAGTGGAAAGCAGAGGAAAAAACCAGACACAAGTATTGTACCCACAGAAAATTAAAAGGAAATGAAGGCTGCTTGTAGGCTTTGCACCAGTAGCTTATTTTCTCCATCTTGCATTTGTTTTCTCAGTCTTTTTACTATATATCTCCTCATGTAACTAAGTATGTAATTTATAGAGAAAGACATTATATATCTCATTGTATAAAAGCTATGCTCCAGAATTGTTAATACTTGGGTTCCGTAGAAGTAACTATAAAAGAATTATTCACTCAGAAATTGACTTTCAAAGTCAGAAGGAGATGATTTCTTACGGGAAACTTAAAAGTAAAGGCTTTCAGTATCAATTTTTGGTATATGAATTTGGTTAATTTCCTTTTAACAAAGGGGCTACCCCTAAATTTAGCACTGTTTCTCTCCAAGGACACAGAAAAAGACCCCCAGCTTTTGGGATAAGCTCTTGTATTTTAAGGTTTCAAGCAGACATGTGTTTCAACCATAAAACCTATTCTTAGGAAATGATCTCAAAATGCAAATCTGAATCACCTGCCTCTGTAAGGTGTGTAGCGATTGGTAGCCTTGATGAACCAAGCCTTGATGAGCTTTGATCTTCTAAGCTCTCCAGCTGGTGGGGGTGGGGGTCAAGGTTGTGTCTACTCCCCGTTCCTTGCAGTCTGCTCCTCTTCAGAGCCACCAAGGGAGGAGTTGCTGTGAGGTCCTGCTTCCTCAGGTAATGACCTGACCTGCAAATCTTTGCTTTTGTGTGGTGTAGAAGGATTTGGCCTGTGTCTGAAGGGTGGTAAGAGTACTGACTGTTGAAGGGCAATTTGTAGGATTTCAAGAACAGTGTTGTTTGGTCTAATGTTGTTTACCATTAAATGTGAATGAAGCCTGAGTTCCAGTAACTGAATCAATTACCTTGCCTGTTTCAAATGCATTTGTTTTATGTAGAAGAGGTGGGATATGTAAGGATTCTTGTTTTACTGAAGTCATGGATGAACAGAGGAAAATCTTACAGTAAAGTGGATTAGTCTGAAGTTCTAATCTTTGCTAATTGAATAACTGGAGCAAAGTTGCGTTTAACACAGTGAGTTGTGTGATCTTTTTCGTGGGGAAAAAAAGCGCTTCCTAATGATGGTGCTGAATAATCAATGCTGAAAATCGAAAAAACCTTATGACCAAATTAATCTACTTTATTACCTGTCTGTCTTTGCTTAGTTATTGTAAAATGGTTCATTAAGAATCCTGCTTGACTGAAGTAATAACAAATAAAGGCAAGATACTGCTGGAATACTCTAAAGGACTTAATATTATTCGATTTTCAGTCTTTGGTTATAAACTGTGACTTCACATGAAGTGTCATACTTTATATATTTAAAAAACTCTGATTTTTGCAGTGTCCTTACCACTCATCTTATAAACAATAAGTATTGTTCTTCATTCATTAGTTATGAACTCCGTGTGTCATTGTTCTGCTGGACAACTTGATGATTAGATTAATTTGTGGTGGTTATTATTTAATTATTATGCCTCACAAATTCTTAACATATTCAAACAAGGAAATATCCATTGCTACCCTTGGAGCAATTTGCTCTGATAAACTCAATGAGTTTTTGGAAGTTATATTTGTGGTGAGCCATTTCTTGTAAAATGATCAGACATTTTCAACTCCATTTCCTCGTTCCTGGTCAATTTTCATTTTCTCCACCTAAATCCACACTACTGCTGCTATATTGCCCTCTTGCAGAAAAACTTCTCCAATGATTACAATAAAATCTCAAGGTCTGATGTAACCTTCATCCTTTTTGTGGCAACATGTTTTTTTAAACATTTCAAAAAATGAAAGCTAATTTTCTTTTCCCTGAAATTATGGTATTTGGCTTTGTGATATTTGGCTCAATTGTTCTTTGTGTTAAAAAACATATAGCACAATTATACAGATTGTCTTGATGGGTAAAGTAATGGGTCCTTTACTCTTCATGGCTTGTTCTCCACGTTTTCTGTCAAAATAAGCTATTGCAACATCTCTCTGTCACTTCCAATGATCTCTCTTCTCCAAAAGAAACTTGTTGGAATATATTTTCCAGGTATTGATCTATATTCCTAGCCTTATTTTTGTCGCAAGATTGCATGTATCTGTGAGATTAAAGAGTTTTCTCTTTTCCGTGTAAAAATAACTGTTATAGTTCCTTCTGTATCTAAAAATTGAAAGCAAAATTTAAGTTTTCAATGCTAAATTTAATTAATGTTAATAGTCTTATTTTTTGATAATAGCTTATTTCTTAGAGCATGGCTCTATAGCAAATCACAGGACTTCTGTTCCTGGCAGTTACCCAATAATTTCTTACCCTGCTTCAACCAGATTGTAGTTTTCAAAGTCGAAAAGGGGTACTAGAAACACCTTTGGAGTGCAGGGGACAATAAAAGGGAGACTCAGTTAGGTGGATCTCAGAGAGGATTTTATGGAGCTTTTTTTTTGACCGGGAAATGATGGCAGCCAGACTCTGTGGTTTGACATAGCATTAACTATATATTTAACTAAAATTAAGAAATACATAGTTATTTCATCCATTTTAGGACTTAATAACAGGAGGAACTAAAAAGAAAAGCAGAAAAAGAGTAAATAAGAATGTTCCTCTGTATGAAACAGAGGAATTAGCTAGATTTCATGCTGAAAATACGTTTTCTCAGTAATTCTTGCACACAGATTACTAAGCACTGAACAGTTCCCTTGAAATACCTTCCAAGCTGTCTTTGGTTCTGCACCACTCTCCTTAACGCTTCCCGCGGAGTGCATTGCTAGGGACTCGAGTCCTGCGGTCCCGTCCCTGTGAGCTGGCGGAGCGGTAACGGACGCGCTCCTTGTGCGATCCCGGAGCTAACCCGCCTAGCGCGGGGAGCCGAAAACGGGTTGCGGGCTGAGAGAACTGGATTGAAATGTCAAAGTACTCAGAGCCCCGTGGAGCTCCCGGGGAAGAGACTTTTGCAGCAGAGGATTGCTTTGACAAAGGAGCCCTGCTGTGTGAAATTCGCAGCTATCCCTTGTGATGAATAACCACGTGTTAGAGTCAGCAAAATTCATCTCACTGCTCAGACCATGAGACATTAGCAGGGCATATTGTTCTGAAGCCAAACCATTCTTCCTAACTACAAGTGTGTTCTTAAAATCAATATATT
Source organism: Oceanodroma leucorhoa (assembly GCA_030449065.1). Lineage (NCBI taxonomy): Eukaryota > Metazoa > Chordata > Aves > Procellariiformes > Oceanodroma > Oceanodroma leucorhoa. The sequence continues at coordinate 2,357,965 of JASVER010000092.1, forward strand.
TATACGAAAGGATCGGCCTGTTTTATGAGCTTTGAAGTCCATTCAGGAAAGAGGGCCACATTTCTGAACTCAAAATAAGAAATTCAAATGCAGAATGAAGTAGCACATACAGCAGGAGCCAGGGGCATTTTATGCGGCAGAAAGGAAAACAAACTGAGCTGAGGTCTCCTTGGGATCTGTGGTGCAGCTAATAAAACTAAAGATCTGGTAATATACTGTGTCTGACTTCTAAAGAAGTAACTAAAGCAGCTGATACCTCGAATTTGCTGCAGTGACCCTGAATAGTGCAATCAATGGGGAGTTTGATCTTCTAGCTGAATCTACTCTTTGCAGTGAATTTTAAAAACGTGTTTTCTTAGTTTCTTTGAAATAAAAAATGGAAGCAATCTTCACATTGATCAAATAAGAAATACAAACATGCATATGTATTTTCTTGCATGRTGGTTGATTGAGATTTGGATCCAGGAAATAGTTTGTTATATCTGCTCTGAGAAGTTGGARTCACACTTAGCATTCATCTCCTCTTTCATTTACAGAAAATGATGAACTCAGTACTTCATGGAGAGAAGAGTAGATAAATGTATTCGGCTTTTTGTATGTTTGGAGCTTTTTTTCCCCTGTTTATTGAGGCGCTAGCTACAGCAGGCACTTCTGCTTCCACTAAGAACATGCAGAAAAATCTGTATTTGAAGTAGTCTGCTTCCTGTTCAGAAAAAAAGACATCTTCCCTGAGGACAGAAAGCAGTCTTGGGGGTCAGAAAAGTCGGGCAGATATTATATTGAGACATCAGGTGTTTTAGGGATTTGAGGAGGAGCTGCAGGCTACGTGTTCCTGCCAGCTCTCTGCAGGGTCCTGAACCAGGTGGCAGGGCGAGCAGGAGAATAAAGCTGTTGGTAGCTATTCTCCAGGGGTGTCCCTCTGACCTTTCTGATGGACCTTGGTTATCAGGAGGTGCTGCTGAAAAGAGGGTTGTATATGTCTAACCACGCCATGAGGTGAACGGAAGGTCCGTGTCAGGCACGTGTGCTGGTCCCTGATGTCTCKTGGCTTTTGCTTGGCTGAGCCATGAAACAGGGGAAGCGCTAAATGAGGTGTTTAGGCTCTCCAGACAGGCTCGCTGTCCGCACCATGCAGTAGAGCTAAATCAGAAGCTCTGACCTTTCACAGAAGAATTTGGCTGTGCTGGAACAGGTGCTGAGCAGAGTCTCGAAATTTTCCTTTTTACGGAAAGAGCTGCAGTGAATCTGTTGTGTCAGAGCCCAAGCGCTTCTGTTGAGCGACCAGTCGTGGCAGCCGGCACAAACTCCATCAGATAGAAGGGATATTCGTACACTCTCCTCCGAATGCATTACTGCTCTCTGGGGATATTTCTAGCAGCATTGGCACCGCATTGCAACGAGCCTCTTAAATGATTAAGTGCAYGGGAAGTGGTAGGGAAAGCTTGGTCAGGAGGCGTAAGTAAAGCGGGGGTGTGCGCAGCAGGAGAGGGTACGAACGAGCACGTTTCGGTATTTGCCTCTGGGCGACAGAGAGACAGCTGGGGCTCTAAATGCTCAGAGCAAAACGTGTGCATGGCTTCACAATAACTGAGTTGGGGTGAACTTTAAGTTTTCTATAAACTCTCTCTCAGGTCAGGTTATGGGCTTCTCCAACATCATTCCGACTCCAGGAGAATTCATTACTTACCTGACCGCTCAAGCTACAAGCTATCACTACAACAAATTTCTCTTAACTTGGCACCTCAGCTGCAAGCGTTCAGGAGGAATGAACTATTATTTTTTTTGTGGTTTCAATTTGGCACTCAAGGATAACTTGATAACAAGCTAATATCCAGCTTGCTGAAGAAAGGGTGTGTCACAGGAATGAAAATGTGAATTACAGATGCAAAAMCTGACTGTAGATGTTCAGCTTTGCTCTCAGTAGTATATGGGAGGAAAAGCCTATGCCACTGCAAATTGTATTGGCATCTTGTCAGGAGCTTAGAGCCTGCGCTTACCTTGGATAAAATGGGGAAAACAGCAATTGCTCTTCTCTCACGTATAGAAACTTACCCTGTCCAGCGTAGAGATCCCAGCACACAGTTCCCCATCGTCAAACCCTACCAAAATTCATTTCACCCAAATGAATGCTTTTGTGTGGCAGGAGAGCAGGATTTTATTAAATTTTGAAAACTTGAATCGGAAAACCATGGGTTGATTGTATATTTCTGGATATCTCTTTCTTTTTATTGTCTCTGCTCTGCCTGCCTTTAAATGTTTCTAGTAAACCTTAGAAAATATTTGCCCACCTCTGCCTTCCCCAAATCACATCTTGTTGTAGGCAAACTTCTCCAGGGTTTGGGCTTAGCTTGGCTATGAGATGCGCCCCAGTTTGGATGCTGTTCTGAAGTCATCAGGACATCCTGGATCAGCCAAAATTTTCTTGAGAACTCTTGAAAACAGGCTGTCTCATGAGCTTTCTAATGTTTCTGGCTTCCAGTCAGGCTGGAAATGCCATGGAAACAACATTTGTGGCAGTCCAGCTCCTGGCTGCTACCAGCATTCAGCATTTGGGAGGCAAGGAAAAATGACAAATTAATTCAAAACAAACTGTTCAAAGCTCAGCAAAGGTTCAAGTATGGTTTTTAGCTAAATTTCAGCAGTTCTACATTTAGTCAGACCTGATTTGCCTGTGTCTTTTTCATTTAGGAAGTGGTGCCCACACAGAGTTATTCTAAYTGAGATTTGGGTTTTCAAAATTGTTCAGTTTCAAAATTGTTCAAAATCTGTTTTCTTTAAAGCTAGTGGGTAGAGTTTGGATTTCAGTGGGAGTTGAATATTTTGAAAATCATGCTCTGACTACATTTTTGAACAAAGGCGCTTCCACCTAGTGTTCCTAAAGCAATGTCCACAGATGATAATCAAGCTTCACTGCACTGCCTGCGAGATGGGGATGTTAGTGGGGTATGCTCTTCAGAAATCAAGCAGTTATGGCTACTTAAACCTGTTAAGGTTTTTGCCTCTTATTGGCATCAAAGAGAGAGGAAATCAAGACATTGAGAATTCATGTGCTTGACAGTCAAAGCTCTTGAGAATCTGCAACTTGAGCTGAAATTCATCAAACTGCAGGTTTCTTTCTCAGAACTTGAGAAAGAAATCAGGACACAAATAAATCTAGATTGGGGAAGTTTAAAAGGATCCGGGTTTTCAAGGAAATGCAAAGTGATGAGCAACCTATTTGATAAATATTGTGAGATTCATTAAATCAATATGCAARTTGTTCATTTCTCCTCTAGAGCTTTCTCCTTCCCACACACCTTGTACTGCTGTTAGTAGCATGGAACTGGCATAATTAAGCAGATAAATGTATTTTGCAACTAATTGAGAAATTTTTAATCTCTTTTGGCATGAGGAAGGTAGGATTTAAACAGGAACATTGTCTTTTCAAAAAACAACAGAGAATACTTCAGACGTGGAGCAGCAGTCAGTGTAGGGTCTCCTGRGTACCTTGGCACCCGTAGAGGTAGCATGAGGTCATGCATCTCCCCTGACTTCAGTGGGATTGCTCTGGTTTGCAACAGCTGTGAATCTGTTAGACCAAAGGTGCCTTTTTCTTCCATAGAGGATGAAATATTATGCYTTCAGGCACTGTGACCTAGCAGGAAGTGCTTTATGACTGGAGGACATTTTTGTGGGGATAGCGGGAAGCCGGCACTCACGTAAATCAAATGCTTTGTGGTATGAATGACTCCGGTGGTGTTTGGGAAAGAGTTGGATRCTGTAAGTGAGAATCCTGAGCGGGTTTAGTAGAAGCTGCACGCACAGTTCCCGCAGCTCCGCTGACCCAGGATGACTTCTCTGCCTGACCCTCCAAGSAGCAAGCCTGGGTTAGACCCTACAGTGGTATCTCTCTGCAGCTCCGAACCACTTGCTTTAGCCAACCGCACAGTGCATCATGGCCCAAGCTGTAATTCTCCCTTTATACTGATTTGGCAAAACGTTTACTATTCCAAGATGAACACTCAACTCTCTGCTGGTTCAGGGTGTCACGTTAAAAGAAACTGTTTGTAGCAATGACAGAAAAGCTTTTACAGTTGATTGAGGTTTAAATGATTTAAATAGCTTAAATGTAACATAAATATGGGTTGAAAGGAAACCCAAGAAGTTGAGGCAAAAAATGTTACATAATATTAAACACTATCTGACTTACCTAAAGCATTTAAGTTTTCTGAATGTCGTGGTTTAACCCTAACCAGCAACTGAACACCACGCAGCTGCTCGCTCACCCCGTGCACCCCCCCACCCCCACGCCCACCCCCCCCCCAGTAGGATGGGGGAGAGGATCGGGAGGGCAAAAGTGGGAAAACTCGTGGGTTGAGGTAAAAACTGTTTAATAATTGAAATAAAACAAAGTAGAACAGTAGTAATAATAACAACAACAACAATAGAACATAAAAAGCAGGCGATGCACAATGCAACTGCTCACCACCTGCCAATCGATGCCCAGCCCGCCCCAGAGCCGCGGATCCCCTGAGCATGACGTCATATGGTATGGAACACCCCGTTGGCCAATTGGGTCAGCTGTCCTGGCTATGCTCCCTCCCAGCTTCTCCTGCACCCGACAGAGCATGGGAAGCCGAAAAGTCCTTGACTAGTGTAAGCACTACTTAGCAACAGCTAAAGCATCAATGTGCCGTCAACATTCCTCTCATACCAAACCCAAAACACATCGGCCACACCAGCCACTAGAAAGAGAATTAACTCTATCCCAGCTGCAACCAGGACACCCAATAATAGATAAAACGGGCTGAACACCCTTTGCCTCACTTCTTTTCCACCATTTCTCTCTGAGGACAGATTTGTGTAATATTTGCTTGCTCATAGGATGTACAGGTTGGCTCCTTTCAGAATTCAGGGTACTTTAATGGAGACCTTTGCTGTACACTGCATTTACATCTTTCGTTTTTTCGCTTATGTTGCCTATATTCATGATATATAACRGCTGACTTTCAGCTAGGGTAAACTGTATAAATGGAAATTGCATTCCAAAAGTAACTTTGATTATGTAATTTTAACAGTATTTTTTTCCTTTCTTTGGGGTCATCTTTTCCAGAAAGGTTATATTTACCTTCAAAATGCTAATTCATTTTCTCAATTGAATAGAAAGTCTTGGAAACATTTGTATGTAAATTTCAGTGGGAAAGGTCATGGCAGTTTGTCAAAATACACAGCTCTCCACTTAGCTTGCATTTATTCTTCTTTCATTTTTCTTTTTTAACCAGATAAATATCATGTGGAGGGAGAAGGAAGAGAAATGAAACATTCACCGTATGATATTATAGATCATTAATTTATGATGTGATGTTATCTTATATTTTGGAACTGGGTTTGTTCTTCTCTTACRATAGTACATTTCAGTCTTCAAAAACAAAATGTGCTGTACCAGGCAAAATTCTGCTTGGCAATGTTGCAGGCATATTCTGTCTTGCACACTTGTGCCCATATGCTGTTGGAGAACTAACAAATTCTTTGAATAAAACAGTTGTCAATAATTCAGAAATTGCAGTAAACATAGAAATTAATTTTAATTGAAGCAAKTCTGAGGTGTCCAAGCTGTATAATGGTGCACTTTGTACGCTAGAAAGATTGGGATGACTCTTCGCCATCCTAAATATGAGAACTGCTAAAAACATATGATCGCTGKTTTATGCTTTTTTTAACAATAATTTGAGCTGATACTGCTGAATCACATAATGATCCTGTAAATGTGTGTGGTGCTAGGGGTAAGTGAGACTGACTCTCTGGGACTGCTTATCTGCTGAGCCTAAGGATATGAAATGCTAAACTATAGCCAGGGTGCTTAGCACCTTGAGGGACCAAGTCCTTCATCCCAGGGATATCTACAGCACASAACTGCAAGCATGCTACAACTGCGTTGTTTCTTGGTTGGGTGGGGKTTTTTTTGTTTGTTTGTTTTGTTTTTGTTTTTTTCTTTTTTGAAGACCTTCAGTATTCTCAAAATGTCTAGTTTTGAAGATTTTTCAGTACTTACAGGTTCTCTTATGCAGTTTTGCAGGAAGGTGATTAGTAATAGCAACTGGAAAGGGCATGGAGATTTATTCCGGCATAGATTCAAGAACTGCAAATGTCAAAAAAGAACTTGAAGAAAGTAAATGTAAGAACAATCCAAAAGAAAGCAACCGTGGTAATAAGTTTACAGTACTGTGTATTCTGCAAACACCATCCTGTGTGGTGATACCTTCTGGAATTTGATATGGACCCATAAGCTATTTTCTCTCTMTCTCTGTTGAAGATAAAAATCTATAATGCAGAATGTATTTAGGAAAATGTCTTTGCCTATTGGGTGTGATGGATGATGACTTATATGGAATCTAATTTGATTAAGTTCTTAAAGTTTATATTTGGGAGATCTACACAAAAGTGAAAGGACAGAATCAAAAAGCAACAGGTCCATTATATTTGAAAGCTCCCATGTTTCAGATTGCTATCAACCGAAGCATGAGATTGTTCAGCCTTGCTAAGCACTTCTGAAAAGAATGTTACTTTCTGAGATATGTAAGAGTGACTGTGAGAACAAGCTCTCTGCTGTTAAGTCTTAACCACAACTTTCATATAATTGATCCTCACAAGGCACAGGTCACGTTGCCTTCAAAAAAATGTGTATGGTACATGGTAAAAAATCATGCTGTTWAGTCTGTAATTTTTTCATTTAAACAGAAATAATTTTTTTCTTCAAAACATATTTCATTATTTTAGAGACAGATTGACTGGTTAATTGTTGGCAAACTCARTGTGTGCTGTGTGGGTGGATGTGTTTCTGGAAAGAGAGGTCTTGTTTTAAACATTAAATTCCAAAGCAATTTTCACAGGAGGAAGGCAAATATACCATAAGGAGACTAATTCATTGCCGCARTGAAGAGCCTCAGCTGAATTACCCATTGTGGATATATGGAAGCCAAACTACTAACAAACATGTTTCTTACGGACAAAGTTCCGTATGGACAATGCTGAGCMGTGTCATGTTGTGCATTTAGGAGATGAGAAAGACACAGTCTTGGTGATCACAGCCCATTAACTCTGTTTTAGTGGTCTGTTCTTCAGCATGAGCTAGCAGTGCCTCTCTCTATCTCTTTCTTCTGATCCAGACCAAAAGCTCCACCTCTGACAAGGCTGCACATGCTCTAACCCTCACTCCAAGGTCAGGTTGCCTATCCCAACCCTCGGTAATCTGGACACTGTCTTGAACTCCAAGATCAGTAAATATATTCACTGTATCTCCAAGAACTGGCCTTCCTACCTCTAATTTCCTTTTCTTGCCTTCTACAGTTTTGCAATGTCCTTCTGGTCTGGCTTTGAATAATCAAGACTCCCTATTTACAGCTRTAAAGCACCGCTGCTGTTCTCTTTGTAACCTCACACTTCCTCCCTCTTCCATCTCATATCAAATGTAAAATAAGGGTTTCTTTAAAATTATTTCAAAGTCCTCCTAAGCTGTCTCTACTTACATTTACTCCYAAGCTCTGCACTGGGAACAGAAATGGCTGGGTGCATTTTGGAGCAAAGGTGGCCTTTTTTGCTCCGTGCTCATGCAAAGCCTGGTGCCCTCGCAGCCCTCGCCCTTAAGCACTGCTCCCAGGCAGTGCGGTGAGGCACACGCTAAAGGAGGGATGAGCTTTTGAGAGCTGCTGATGGCTTTAAGCAACCATAAATAAAGCTGGTTTGGTCTTCATGTAAAAGGTGTGTTTGAGAGGAAACAAATCTTTACCRCTGCCCTTTAGCATCGAGTACCAACTGTCAACAGTAAAAACTGTAYTGCAAGTCCCTTTAACCAACATATCAAAGGAAATAGACTTTGAAATGTTTACTTCATTTGAAATCCACGTGTAACAACTAAGGGAGACGTTGCAGTTTTTCTTCCATATCTACCTTTTAAAATTTGGCCTAGCCTGTCGAGCTGGCTATCAGCATAAATTGAAGTTTTTGACAGAAGGTAATTTATAGATGGCAGGCACAGCTTTAGAGGCTGCAGTGTGCTATCATTCAGCCYGCCTAATGTTGAGGAAGGAGAAGCCTATTCAGAAAGCAAAGATGACGGGGGCGGACAAATGAGCCCACCGTTCAAATGCAAGGGCACTCAGTGACGCACTGTCAGCCACACTGGGATGGACACAAGTTCAGATCAATGATACAGGATGTATATAAGGTTCATCAGTAGCAGATGTGCTATAATTTGTTAGAATTTTAATGATGATCATGGTATAGTTATCTGTGCTGTGCTTATGGCTTTATCAGAGTAAAAYGTCAATAATCCCAGATGCACTTGAACATTGGGTAGAAACTGTAAAATATGTACTTGCAGAACAAGTGGGAAGGAGCAGGTTAAAGAAATTCATTGAATGGGATGTGTTGGTCATATRCTTCATTTTCAATGTGAGCTCTCTCCAATGGAAAAATGATTTTTCTAATGGAAAAATGATCATTAATATAAAAATCCAGCTAGTTGTGCCACTTATTAGCCCAGGTACTATTTATAGCTGTATAGCATGACAATTTGGATAGCAAATCAAGAGGTTGGTATTTTCCAACGTCAGTTTAACTTGGAAGTTTAAGGAATGTCCCTTCTATTTACCAGCTGTTCTGCTGCATGGATGCTGAAATCTCTGGCTGTTTCAGCTAGTCATTAATTATTCTGGCATTTCCTCTTTATGCAATTTATTCTGCTTTCCACCATTTAGGCTTGCAAACTGACTTCTTCACCATGTGCAGTTATGAACCTGGTAAGATGAACAGGTAAGAACCTGAGGTCTTTTGCTTGCTTGTTTATTTCTTTCAAGATGCCTGGGGCATGTAGAATTTTTAATCATTTTCTCAATCTTTGTCAAACTGGACAGAAATACTTTTAGTCTGTGTGTGAGACCCTGGCTTCTAAAGCGTCACCCAACAAGAACTGGGAGCAGAGCGGTGGAATCAGGCTTGCCTAAACAAAGACATAGACCACTAATATCTCTTACACAGATGCAGTGATTAGAGGTTTTTATCTTAAAATTAGAAGTAAATTTTCTACTGTGGTGTTATTGCATGYATGATTTGACAGTTGTCTGACTGTACTTAAATGGATACAGTATTTAGCACTGCAACAACTGAGTAGAAAAAAAGACTGACTTTAAAGAATGAGAGGTACAGACGTAGGGTTCAAATAAGTACTCTGGAGCAACTGGGAACATCCGCAACCTGTGGAAGCCATAGTCGCAAAAAGAAACTCCTGACAAGAAAATGTTTGTACTATTAGTCACGATTCATTATGTTTCATTAAATAGATCTATAGTGAAAATCAGAGGACAAACTCTTAGTGCTTATTTCAATGCAGTATTTATAAAACAAGCATAGCTGAAGCAACTGGAGCATGAAAATATATGGGATTTTTAACTTATGGAGTGCTTAACTCTAGCATGAGGTTTTCTTGTAGACTAAGAGATATTTCCATATTTCACTGCTAGCATTAAGTAGTTCTGACARTCAATCCCACAGGACAATGTTGGAATCCTTGATATGGAATTTCAATATTTCAAAGTTARCTGGGTCAGGTAGAAGATTGTTTCTGTGGACATGGTGGTTTTATTGTTCTTGTAATGGCCATTTCCAGGATAGTTACAGCTCTGAAATCTGTTCTGTTGTTTAAGAGGTGCTAGAATGTAATTCATTAAGAGGTTTGGATTGGGGGCCATTGAAAAACCAATTTCTTGAAGTCTTGTATGGGATTTAGCACTAAAACTCCAGATTTATGCTGTATTGAACCATATCTTCATGCAGATTAAAGATGTAGAATAATAATTGCTGTGTTTAAAATGGATACATCATTGATGAGAGGTGAATGGAGAAAGTCTTCCACGTAGTACCATTTTTGTGCTCCTCAGATTTCCAAGAACCTTCTCTTTGAGTTATTAAGACTTCAGACTTTGTGGCTAGGAGAACATCAGGGAGAGTCCTGACAAAATCCTTTYAAAGTTTAGTTGAAAATACCATTTCAGGCTGAAAAACAGAAAAATTTCAAATACACTGATAGATGCAGTTTGGGATTATTTTTTTTTCCATGCGTAAAGTGTCCTTGATGCCTGTATATAGCTGCTGACGAAGTGCAAGTTAAACTCAAGTGACAACAAGTGTCTTTTAATCTTTTCAACAATGTTCAACAATGTTCTTGTTGCTGTAATGCTTGAGTCAGGGAGGAGCAGATTCCACCAGTCTCTCTGCGGTCCCAGGATATGAGGAGTCTCAAAAACTCGTCTTTCATCTTGTGTTCAGGATGGCAGTAAAAGATCAAATTACCAGCTTCCAATTCATGTTACGAAGTTTATACTTAAAAAGACCTTAATTTTCATGAAAGATTTCATTAGGTGTTGCATCGTCCTCCTGTTGGGCTGATGATCTGGTGTTGAGTGGTGATTGTAAATGAAGTTCTTGTCTTCATGTCATCACATTGCATTAAATACATCGTTGAATCTGTGGTGGGTTTTTGTGTAGTTACAATATAATGGGAAGGATATTTGTGTCCAGCAAGCTAAATAAGAAAAATAATTAGAGGAAGGCAGGAAAGGAGGAGGTACTAGAACAAATAGAAGCAAAATTACATGCGTGTTTGAAAGAGAGCTACAAATAATGTCTGCTCGTGTTTTTGTTCCTCCAGGTTTGCAAAGGAGTTGACGTCTGCCTCCTGGCAGGTGGGTGTGGTTTTTTGGAAGAAATTGCTACGCAGGTTTGGTAACTGTACTTGGATTTATCTCTGCAAATAATTTCAATACTGTGGGTCCTACCGGAGTTTCGAATGGGTCACGCTATCGAATCTGGTTAGAGACACCATTGCTTAAAAGCCACTGCTCCTAAGAGGAGCAGGAAAAGCATTAGGAAACTAATGACGTAACTATTCTTTTGTAAGATTAAAAGCAAAGAGCAAGAGTCGAGGCCAGAGGGAATGGCTTAGAATGGCTTAGAATGGCTAATGCAATTTATAACTTGTTCGCTCTGCTTTGCTGTCTTGCTAATTTGTTTTAAGATGTTTCCTGATCCTGTCATCTAGATTTAGCATGCAATTCACCTTTCGTACAAAAGGGAATTTTCCACTGCTGCCGGAGCAGCRGGAGAGCAGATGGCTGAGAGCTGGGGAAGGCGGCTGGTGCAGCGGGGGAGAGGGCAGCGGGCGACACCGTCCCCAGAGCCAGGGTCCCTCCTGGGAGGGGAGGGTGAGGCACACTTGTTTTCTGGTTCACTAATGCATAATAAATAGTTTGAATTGCCTTGGAAGGGCATCAGCAATGCCATTAAGACGAAGATAAGTATAGCTGCTTAGTGCTAATCTTGTAAAATCTCTAATCCTGGAAAAGAAAAAAAAAAAAAAAGTCATTAGTGGAACTGAGATGAAATTTTAGTTGGGGCTCGGTACACAAGCTCAAAAATGAAGTGCACTTCTGAAAGTACCTCCTGGTCTTCTGTGTGGATGGAAAGCTCTTCATTAAGTTTTCTTCCAAATAATGCATAAAATGAGCTACATGAGGATACCGTAATTTTACTCTAATTTAACACTCACATTCCCTTGAATATCCTGAGTCCTGCAGTATAGTGTGGCAATGGCAGTGGATAACATTTTAGGAGGTGCTTTAGAGCTGACAAGATAGGCAAGGATTTATTAGTGGATAGCTTTTGTACCCCCTTGGCATCAGTTTGTGTCCCTGGAGTAAGTGATGGGATTTCTTGGCTGTGCTGTGTCCTTCTGCTTCTCATCCATCCCACTTTATACTCCCTCCCCTCCAGGGCTAAACAGATGTGTCAGTTCAGATGCCAAATGAAAAAAGTGTGTCCAAGAGGAAAGTAAAAATGGAAAAACTACTTGTTTTTGATAGACAAAAATAACTTCTTGAGGTTCTTTTTTTTGTTGTTGTGTTGTTTTGTATTTAGCTAAAATGCTTCTTCCTTCTTCCCCAAAAATTTAATTTGGAAACAAGCTGAATCATTTGTTCTGTTTTTACTTTGGTGTTACTGAAGTTTTGGGKTTTTTTTAATTGGTTCAAATTTTAAAATGCTTTCGGTTTGAGGATTGTGAAATGCAGCCTTTCCAACCCACTGGAGACAAAAAACCCCTTCCTTTCAGAAACAAAGATATGATGTCTTTCAATGCTTCTTTTGGTATCAATCCCCCTCATTTAAAAATGAAGTTATTCCCAGTTGCCCCTGAAAATGCCCTACCATTCTGAGCCTTCCCATGTTGACACCTGTAATGCAGACTGAGGCCTGTACACAATATTAAAAATAAATAAAAAAAGCCCAAACCAAAAAAACAACACCTTTTTGAAGTTTTAACTTTTCCTCRCTGTCTAGATTTGTGCCACTGAACAACTAGAAAAAAACCCTAGGTAGCTCAAAATTTGCTGTGTATAGACTACAGATGCAGTAGGTAAAGGGGAAATTCGAATGCTACAACTGCATATGATGAGCTTTGACCTGTAAATGCAGCTCTGAATACACATTGTGATTCAAAAGATATTACCAAACGCTTATTGCGGCAGTACCTCTGCACGGCCTTTTGTGCTGTCTCCAGGTAGCTGCTACAGAGCGCTTACCCTGACCCTCTGTCTGGCCATGACTCTGCGTGAAGAATAATTGGGTCTTATTTAGTCTTTGGCAAATGAATGTGTACGAGAGAATTAAAAGGAAAATACAACTTTTTTCCTGTAAGATTGCTACTCTGAAGGAAAATAATCTCTGTTGGAGAGAATCTCTGCAATTCTCTTTGCAGATAGTCTGAGAAGAGAATCTCTGCATCTCCTGAGCCATTGTCTTGTTGCTCAGAATACAAACAACAACCCGGGCTCCTGTCACTGGACTTTGTCTTAGCGCATTGCAGGATGTTACTGGACTATTTTTGTAAATGCTGCAAGTCTATTAAGGTGTTAAAATACGCTGTGAGTGTCCAGCCATGGTTTCCAAAGCAGAAAGACTGTTTTCCAGAAGCAGTTTTGCTTTTCCCCTCCTGACAAGAGCATGATGCTGATTCATGGGTGACAGTGCAAGAGGAGCTCCGAATCTCTGGGGAGGGGAAGATTTTGTGGGAATGACGCTGCTCTGTACGAACCATAGGGAATTCCTGCATGTTGATTTCTGATGGGTGAGAGTTTGTGAGGGAGAGCACTTGGTATGTCGAAGCTCAAAGCTCAACAAATCCAAGCCAAAATGAAAAACCTTTGGGAAAACACAACTTGGAGGAAAATCATCTTTCTTATCCCCCTAACGATTGGAAGGAAAACGTAAAATGCAGGGACAAAAAGCTGCTTTCCATTGGTTTCAGTAAGTAATAAACATGTGGCTACAATATTTCTTGGTTATTTTCTTCACCTTGCATGGAATGAGCGATGGTGGCAGACCTTTCCTTCTGGTCTTAACATGGGAAGGCATTTACAGTGAGTCTGCTTCCTTGAGGACATTGCAGGCGAAAGAGCTTAACAAAATGAAATCAAACAATACTGAGACTTTTCCTTCAATGACTTTCCTTTAAGTCATTGAATTAAGGGCATCAGGTGAATAGGAAACCACACATTCAAAGACTTTTATGAGGAGCAGGGCAGCCAGCCTTTCAGCTATAGGTTAGTGCAATGTCTCCCATGCTGACTCCACCTTATTTGTCACTTTAACAGAGTGCATCCATGCAGTTAGTTTAATGTTGTATCACCTTTCCCCTCCCTCCATGAGGAATTTAATTTTAATCACTGCAGAAATATTAACTGTGATTAAAAACAACTCATAGCCTATTAATTTCTTCTTCCATAGTAGGTTGCCATCACTAATAAGCRTTATAGGCAGTCCATGCAGTGCTAGCTGTAGTAGCCAGCACTTTCTTCAGTARAGTCTGGTTTCAGCAGCTTTCCAAATTTGTGAACTTTCAAGTGTTTAGGAGGAAATTATTCACATAGAACTAGAAACAGTTGTGATTTTTATTTCCAAAACAGAAATATATGGTGGGATTATATCTGTTTTGAGGAAATTTAATTAGGAATTAAAATTGGGCATTTCTCATTTTGGAGATGGTCACAACTATAATGAGATGGAAGATTAGGAGCTGCAGGATCTACAACCTTAYCCTGATCTGCTTTTTTACCCCAGAACAGTCAAATGCCTTGATGTCCAGCTGTGATGCATATTTTGGAACAAACCTTTGCTTACATGCATTCCCAATGTCTGAGGCACTTGCTTTTGTTCCACGGTGGAAGGGGGAAATCCTGTGATACTGAAATTACTTTTTACATTGAAAATTTATACCTCCACTACCATGATCAGCTGGGTCCTCCTTAGTAGGTATGAGAGCTCTCACTTCTGCACACTGGCTTCACTAGTTGATAGCTGTTTCCTAAAGCCAGTGTTTGAGAGCATTTCACCGGGTATGAACTTAGACTTTCTGGATGTAAGTCTAGTGCATGAGAGCCTGGTAATCCCTTCTCCTTTTTTCTAATGAAACTGCAGCATTTCCCTTTTTTTTTTTCCTCTCTTTCTTTTTTTTTTATTCAGCAGCTATGTGGTAGAGCTGCAAGATCTGGCCTTTAGGGCTCTGCTGAAGGCTCTAGCTATATAGTTCAGTAATATTGTTTTCTACTGCATAATGAACTGTACTTTTGAGGGAATGAACACACATTTCAAACATAATAATTCAGAGAAAAATGGTTTTTTTATGCTTCTTTTATTATAAATAAAACCATTCTCTTTGTATTTGCAATTTTGATCTTAACACAGGAATAATAACTTCAACAAGAGCAACAAAAAATGTTGCTTTACTCCATACTAAGGGAAATATAAAGTTATAAGCATGAAATGAAAGCTGTCTTGGCCAGTCTCTCAGCCAGAATAAATTCTAGAGCTGAAAGAAAATGAGTGAATTACAACTTATATTACAACTTCCTCACAGGCTTTATACACATGATTAAAAACAAAACAATCTTCTCGAGAAATGCGTTTTTCCAATAAATGGCAAGGATTCATGTTGTGAAAAGGGCAATTGGCCACTGAAGTAAGATATTACTGTATGCATTAGAAATTACAGAGTTTGTTTGGCTTCTTATTCTAAACTTATGTTTGTTTGCATTAGTTAAATAGTCATTTAGTAGCATTTGAAGCATCCGTTTGTAGCATTCTACCTGATGTACCTAATTCAACTGAGCTTTGTTCTAAAAACTGTGGTTATGCAGAGATATATTAGAAAAACTGTGCCATCTCCGTCAGCTTTCACATACCCCCTCTGAGATTAAACCACATCCCTGCCTGAAACTCTGGTTTGCCTACACATAAAGGATTAAACTTACTTTACATATTCAGATGTACCATGGTCAGCTTAATTTTGTAATTCAATTATCTCAAATGCATTTTTTATGCTCATTACCCCATGAAAATTAGTGGAAGTTAACATACAATAAGYTGAACAGATGAATAACCTAGCGTTTGAAATGCTCTGCAACAGTTAGTTTAGACCTGCACTAAGAKCTGATATTTCCCTTTGTTGCAGTGCCCAGGGAAGCAGAGATGAAGTATCGGGATTTGCTATTTGGATGCCATACAACAGAGATAAAAGCCAGGTCTTTGTAGAAAATACTTCAGGTGATAACATACTAATTTAACAATATTAGTCATGGAACATTTACATGTATATTTATTTTTTTGAAAGGCTTTCCATAATCTTTGAAAATAAATATAAACATAAGTTACCCATATAGGAAAGCAGAGCATTCAGCTGCATCAAAGGATAAAGCAATATGGATGATCTGCGTGATAATCAAAGATGGGGATCCGTGGTTTATGTCTTCAGCAGGAGTCCATGGGGAGGTACAGAAACCACYTGCATCCTAACCGTTTTATACAATTCTACAAATCAGTTATTTACTCCAAGCTCTTCTTTGATCCTGTGTGTGGTATTATCATTGATCAGAAACCCCAGCTCAGCTCAGGAAGTATTGGATGTCTCATTTTTCTTCAAAATCAGTCTGGAAACCTTCCCRGGGATGCATCTGCTCCTTTAATTTGCTACGGAGATGAAGAATTTGTGAAGAAAATTAAAGCTGAAGTAAACTTTAGGCATCCTAAATCTTGATGCTGTTGTGGTAGAAAATGTGTGTAAAACAAGTGGAAGAAGCAGTTGTTTTACTTTTAACCCTAAACTGTAACTGATGRCACGTAAAGGCGACCAGTCTGTGTTGCAGAAACCATCCCTTGTTTCAGTGATTCGTATGCGATAGAAGTGTTCTTCGATGGGTGCTATTTGGAAGATTTTCACTTACATTAAATGGGAAAGTACTTGCCTAGCTGAAGGAAGGTTTCCTYACTCTTTTTTTTGTGTTGTACTTTCTATTCTATATGTTGGATATATCCAGAGGCCAATTTTCTGAACTTTCAGAGGCTCTGCTACTTAGTATTGCAAGGGGTACTCAGTAGCAGTCCAAGATATTGTAGTATAAAATAAATAGTGTATGATCCAGTGTTGAAGAAATTTTTTACTTGCCTGGGGCTTCCTTAAACTCCTTTTTGCACTGTTCCCTTCRTCCTGTCTTCTATACTTTTTTTACTATAACCTACCTTTGTTTGGGAAGAGTTCAATTTAGGTTCCTCCAATCTGGCCTCTATAGCTCTAGCTCATCCTAGGTTCTTCTGAGTAAAAGGTAATCATCGTTTCTTTCCTGACCTTTTGCAGCACAGTGCAAGAGACACCTAAATTAGCTCTGCTTTTAGTCCCAATTCAGAGCTTGCTTGCCCGTTCCTGCACTGCCACCATCCATCTTATTTTTCAAAAGTACCTCACGGCACTGGCAGCCTGGGTGACTTGGGGGCAGGGAGCAGGTCTGTGACTGGTGCCATAAACCTTAACCAGCTAACTTGAGCATTAAACCTAGCTGYGGTGTGGACTGCAAACTTTTCCACGAGAAGCAGAGGAAATAATCCAGTGGGAGCCTGTGCCTAGCTTTGTAGGCCCTCTGCCAAGGTGCCATTTGAACTTGTGCTACTCACCTCGTCTGGAGTAACTTGCTCCAGGCTGTGGATGGAGTTAGTGATCGGATTGTGGCCAGAAATTTATATGCCCTGGGGTCTCGTTGCTTTGCTCTGACAAGGTCTTCTCTTAGTAGCACATATGAGAGCCCTTTTGCTGAAATTCTGTCTGTTCCCACTGAGGACACGTTTTGTTTCCCTTTTCTTACCCTTTACTTTCTCTGTCTCAAAGTCCTCAACTCATTTCTTGTTTCCATTCCMTGTAACTGGCTTGCTGCTGCTCACCTGTAAATCACCAGCCTCCAGAAATGATTTTTTTTTGGTTCTCTTTTCAGCCTAACTTATCAGGTGCCACTCTGAACAAACAGCAATGTACTTGCTTTGAGTAGGAAATACATGAAATATATACTTCAGGTAGCCCCTGACTGTGCCCAGTACAGATTGGATGAAATTCTTGCTATTTTTTTCACTTTTTTTTCTGTAACATCAACTACAAGATATTCAAAAAAGATCTTGGCAAGAGTTAAGATGCTTTAATGCATTTAAAAGAGCAAAAAAGGTTGTTTGTATATGTTCATTCTTGTTTTCCTTCCATCCCAGGAAGAGGACCCTTAAAATCAGTTTACTCTCAAAATGATCATGATGCTGAGTTGTAAGTATATAGTCCGATCTGGAGTAACAGTCCTGGGGAAGTGGCAGTTTGTTTGTAAATGCAGCTGCTGTTGTTAAATTTAATGAAATATTGAAGGGAAGTTAGTGTAAGCATGCCCTCATCTTTCTTCTGCAAACCAKATTTTCTCATAGTATTATGCAGATACTTGAAATAGGAAAATTTAATCCCTTTTTCATTACGTAGACTGTGTGTGTGGTAGAAGGGAATTGCACTGCAAGTCAAGTAAGTGGCATGACTAGTTTCAAAACTATAATCAAGCTCTAGAACATTAAAGCAGTTCTATGCATTTGCCACCTCAGTGACGCCAAGAATCCGTTCAGGTTGAACCTAGTTAGTGCTGTTTGACAGAAGAGATCCATTAAAGCTTAGCTTCCTGAGGACATTTCAGAGCTATAGTCAGGTGAATCAGGAAAAAAACATTTCTCTGTAAGAGATTTTGGGAGTGGACTRAATATTTCTTAATAGCAGACTAGAGCTGGGGCACTGTTACTGCACGTTTGCCAGAGTCTAAATCTGTATTTTCAGCAATAGAGTTACAACTCATTAAACAGTGTTTTCATGAACCAAGTGCTGGAACCATGAGCATTCTCCATAACCTTGCCTTACCTTCCCATGAAAATATCTCATGCAATGAGAATTTTTTGGAGAGTGGACAATATGAGCAAAGAGGAGGTGGGAACTCATCATCGCAGTGTTATTTACTTACCCTTAGAAACTGTATTTTCACCTGACGTTTTCAYGTGAATTTTAGTCTGCTTTATTTTGTTTCAGTTTTATTTTGTGATTTATCCTAAAATAATACATTTTCTGCTCTTGGGTTCTTCCTAAGCAAGTACTTTCTCTGGGAGCAGCTCTTGCTTGTAGCTGCAACCACAGCTGTAGCTGCGAATGAAAAGCAGACCAAATGTGTCTGCTTTCTTGTTTCTGCAACAAAGAATGRGGCTGCACAGAAATGCTTTTATTCAAATTGCCACGTTCAGAGTGTTTTCTTATTTTCTTGACTTGAAGTGTTACTTCCATTTTCACTTTTCTGCTTGAGTGAGAAGAGGGCTGGTGTGAAGGTAAGCAATGGTGGAACGAGGGTTGACTTCTTGGAAAATTAACTATTTCTTTGCCAATGTTACTGAAGAGAAAACTTTCAAATACACTATTATTCTAGGAAAAGAAAGATATGAACACCAGAAAATATTTATGTGTCACCTAAATCCTGTGTCTTGCTGATGGTTTGATATTGTTCTGCTAGTGAATAAGTGCTTTATTTAACAGGCATTTTTTCACTAAAATTTACTTATGTTTAAGTCTGGTTTTTGGGGGATGTGTCAGATTTCACAGAAGGCAAATCAGAGAAGTGTAAAAGCTGGCTCTAAATAAAGCTTTCTTGCTGTAGAGGTCAGTTAGAGTCAGGGGGCCACAAACAACTTACTGACAACTTTGTTTCATGAACAAAAGAGCACATCTGAAAAATCTGGGGGGGAAATCACATTGATATAATTTTTTTACTTATAACAGTTATAAATATAAAACCTCCCTGCAAAGCTCAATGTGCTTACTCTGGTTTTGTACAAGGATAGGGGACATCGTGTTCTGGCATGGAAACACGGAATACAGAGGCAAACTCTTTTTCTGGGGAACGACACAGCTTACAGATGGACAGGGAGGACATGTTCTCTCTGGGTTTACAGGCAATTGGCCTGACTTTGCTAGTCCGGCCTCTCTGGTGTTCAGTCCATCTCCCCTTTGGTGCAGTCCTGGTTTTCATCTGTAATTATTCTGATCTTTTCTCCAGCTATTATAAGGGTGTGATTGGTTCCTGATTTACATCTAATGTCCCGTGATGTCCAGAATGTACAGAAGCTCTTCAGACTCCACCTCCTCCCCTTTTAAAGGTTTTAAAGGTTTAACTTTCATTTTATGCCTGTGAATTGTTACATAAGGAATAACCATTGGAAGATCCCTAAAAATAACATTAATCTTACCCACTCCCTTGCGCTTCAGGAACTTCACTTTCCAAGACATGCTTTCCACTTTTTTTCCTTCTCTTTCCTGCTATATCTCTTAGCTATTTAAATCCAGCTGTCCGCTTTCAGCTGGTTCATAAACTTCTCTTTTTCTTTAACAAGTGAATGCTGTCATCTCAGAGTGGATAAAACAGAAGGATAATGAATCACTGCCACAGAAATGAAAGTCATAGGAAGAACCAGCTTGGATGCTAACTTGCTTTCTAGAGCCTATGGGAATACCTAAGAACAGAGGAAATACGCTCTTCTTTTGGTTCAGCCCAAGCATTCAAAGCCTGCCTCGTACCAGCCTGCTAAAAGCCAGCCTCAGCCTCGTGTCCCGCGCGGATGCGGGGCTTTCTCTGCTGTGTACAGTGCGTCAGCTCTGTCGCCTACRTCTGCCACCCTGCCTGGGTGAGGTCCGGGTGCAGATCGCCTGGATTTAAGGGCTTTTATCTCCCTCTGTTAACAGCACCTCTTGCTGCGTGGTGAGGGAAGGGCTTTGCCTCTGGAGACCCTCTCCCCAYCCATCGCTGCTGCAGCTACATCCCCTTCCTATGGAAGTGCAAAGCCAAAATAGGAAAATAGTCAGAAGGCTGCAAACTCCTCCTAATCATTGGCTCTGGGAGCAGTGTCTAGGCAATATACCAAATTTTCACTCATGCTGCCTGGGTAGTCCATGGGTGGATTATGATCTACTTCATGCCTTCTGGAAAAACCATGCCATGGGCATGCCTAGTGTCTTCTCATTTTAATCTAAAATGTGTCATGAGGTGGTAAGAAAAATATCTTTTTATCCTTTAGTTTCCTAGACCACCAGCCCTCTTACATCTTCAGTCTCAGCACCTCTACCCTGAAAGATTATTTACACCTGTGCTCTTGCTGTTTTAAAAATCATCTCTGTGTACACTAAGTTAGAAAAATACTACACAGATAAGGTAGGATAGCCTTAATTAAACAATTTAGTGTTTGTCTAGTCAGTGTGATTAACTTTTGTCCCCGTAACCCCCTGAAACGATAGCACTAACAAATATTGCAAGGCATTTTAAAATCAGATGAAATGTTCCTTTGATTACATTAAAGATAACGTATTTTAGAACTATTCCTTCAGGAGCTGTTTCTGACCAGTGACAGCACTGATCAATTTGCTTTGTCTTTCCCTGCAGAAGTAATCTTTGAATCTCCTTGAGTCATCATTCGATCAAAGTGTATTTGCAATTGGGTGATTAGAGCAGTCTGAGTCGTAAAGGTCCTAAGGGAAAAAAAACGAGAGAGAATGTGCTTATGCATAGGGTWATAAATTGATCTGAGTATGTGGATAATTACATACAGGTAGAAAAAAGCAAAAGGTTTAGGAAAAAAATCGCTGTTCTTAAAAGGCTTGATAAAGAGCTGTTTGAGTTACTATTTTTCCAAGAAAACCAAATCATGACTAGTAATTAGTGCTACCCGCAGGTGTTTGCAGGGGAAAACCAACTCCTGGATAACAAGGGCAGGACACAGAAGRTCCAGTGCTCTTCTCTCTTCCACAATTCATAGTTCCTTTGTAAAATTTCCTCCAAAGGAGGAAACCGTAAGAAGTACTGCCAGTGCTGGTCTGATGAGCTGCGGAGGCATGGTTGGTCCATACTCCAGTACAGACACTTGATTCACCAGGGGAAGCTCTGCAGTCCTCTGGGAGGRCTTGACCGGAGAAGCAATAGCATCGCTGTCCTCATCTTTAGGGAAGGTAATACTTCATTTGTGGATGGTAAGACTTTATTTAGCAAAATCTTGGCTATGCAGAAATATGGCTTTTGCTTCCAGCCCAAGCGAGKGGGAGTGAGTTTGCATTTACATTGCTGTAGCTGAAGGGGGGCCCAGTCCCTTCTCAAAACCCATGCTGGGGAGAGGATCAGTGCGGGCTATGTTCCTGTGGGGAAAATGATGGCTGTAGGGAAAAGCCATCTTCTGGACAAAAGATATATGGGGAAAAAAAAAAAGAGATGATGCCATTATAAATATATATTTTACTAGTACATGTAAAACAGTTTCTACTTAGAAGAATTTTTGGCATTTCTAAAACAAATCACGGAGAGCATATTTTGAAGTTATTTATAAAACTTGAAATCTTGTTATTCTGTCTCTGGCTTGTCTTCTCTTCTTTTCTTTCCCCAAAGATGCCAGAGGCACATGGTTATTTTTAAGACATTCTGAGGTTAAAAAAAAAAAAAAAAAAACACCTTAATCTTGGGACCAGAATTGTGGGAACAGGGTACACAAAGAATTTCTCTTATCCCATGCTTAGAGTCCATCTCCAGTATTCCAGGACATGAGTAGACATTACTTTTTTCTGGGTATTTCTATGGGTGTTTGGCACTAAAAAGAGGATGGGTAGAAAGGATGAGGGCAAGAGTATCATTGCTCTCATGCACAAGTCAGTAAAGCCCCAGAGAAAAGGAGGGTGTAGGGGTATCCAGGGCAAGTGCAGACTTGGTGTAGCAGGTTATGGTGTAGGTTACCTTGGAGAAGCTCAGAGTAAGCTCAGCAGTTTTCCCTGCTGTTGACCAATTACTGATGAATATCAGGATATAAACTCCTTCAAAAACAGCCTGTCAAATATGTCTCAACACTGTTGTTACACACAGGCAAGAGACTGAAGCACTTCATAGAAAAGCATGAAGAATAAATTGCTGAAGAGTAAACAGGATGCCTGCACGATGGTGTCTCTTAACTCAGAATGCAGTCTAAGAATACTGATGCTGCCCAGAAAGCAGGACGGGATTTCCCACAGCTGCAAATCTTGATCAAAGTCCAAGGAAAAAAAACCAACAAACACCAAAAGACTAAAAGTCAAATAACTTAATTAGCTCYGTTCTCTCCTCCCTTCACATCCTTCTTGGACTATGTCCTCGCTAGCAAAGGAAGATACAGATTTAGGAGGTCGTTTGGGAACAGAGTCCAATAACAGCAGCATTTTCTACAGCACAACTGCGTTTGAGAGATCTTTGGGGGTTATGATAGCACAGCCTGGGTGCAAGGACGTGTAAGCCTTCATTTTCCCTGTGTTGCATTAGGCACCTAGGCTTAAAAACCTGTTACTGTAACTTGAGGTGAAGYGGCCTTAGACCTGCTGCTCCTAACTCATGTTGAGTAGCTCTTTGTGCCAACTCTTAGTCACTAATTCCAGGCTGAAAGAGGATAGCAGGGCCAGAAACCATACAGTGTCTTGTAATATTTGATAAGTTTCATTCTTCTGTGAGTGTTTCTTAATTTTTYGCTCGTCCTCTCCTTTCCTATTCCCCATTCTTTTGGATTTATTACTTGTGAATCAACAAACTACAGTAGGTATTTTTAGATTAGCCAGAATCTGATAATTTGTGTAGATGATWTGAAGTCAAGTATATGTTAAGGTTCATATTGGTTCCATTCACCATAATTAAAACTGCCAAAATCCTATAAGCCTTGGTTTGAGAATATTAGCTTTGGGGCTACCAGTTGCCTTCATGATGGAACTTGGACGGAGCCAATGTTCCCCCTCCCTTTCCTACTTTCTTAAATGGATTAACAGCTTCAAAAGTTGTTAGAAAATAGTGGTTCCATATGGCTTGTCAACTTCTTGTAATTTAAATGTTCGGTTTCTGAAAGTGACTTTCTTCAGTCCTGTATTTCAAAATATGCTTTGGTATATTTAGGAAAGGCAGAACAACTTTATTTATAATTAGAATTTAGTTTGTAAAGGGTCATTTAAAAAATTTTAAATAAAAACGCAGGGTATTTCATTTGGGCTGGAGTTCAATGCATGTGAAGAGCAACCAGAAGTAGTTTATTGATTTAGTGCCAAAATATTCATTGACAAGACAAGCCATTATTTTACTCAGTCCGCTGAGTTATTTTACATGACTGACACCATAAGAACTTGAACTGACACTAGGAATGAGAAAGCAAGCATTTTCCTTACTTTTAACCCTTTCAGCTCTTACTTCTTTGAAAGCTCAGTCCACCTTGGCAGACTCTGTGCATAAAGAATCCGAGAACTTGAGTTTAAATTACAGTGACGATGGGAAAAGTTTTCTGACTAGTACAAGAATGGCTTGTACAGGTTCTGTTACTCCAGACAGTAACACCAAAGCTTATTCTCCTGCTTTTACYCAACCAAATGTATGATACACTGTGTAATCCCCGAGGTTTTTCTACCTTGGGTAATGGTCATTGCTCTCCTATACTGAAGCCAATAGCCGTAAATTAATTTACTAAACCTTTGTGTTTTCACTTTATCAACTTTGAACTTCAAATATCGCTCTGACTAAAGCGTTGTGAAATTACTGCTAATAAGCAATGGAAAGTTTGCACAGAATTTCAGGCTGGAAATCTCACCCTCTCTTTGAACACAGAATTCTTTTTTTTTTTTTTTTTTTTTTTTTTGGCAGGATGCTATGCTGATTCCTAACAATGTTTCAAGGATTGTTCTAGACACTTACAAAAGCCTCTCTGTGAGCTAAGAATTTCTGTTGACTTTAAATTTAACCTCAAGAGGAATCTGGGTGATTTTGGGGCTTGGGGAAAGATAAAATGCTGTGCTATGCAATCTATCACTACATGGTACTGCAGTGAAGCCTACTGAAGCTGCAAACTTGCCATTGAAAGAGCTTTAAACRTTTTCTGGTGTGCTGAGTATCATCTTATTTCCCTTATATCCTATGACAGACAGGGTGCAACCTCCAAAAATATGCCAAGAAAGTTTCGTTGCCTGGTAAATGTTACTTGAGGTACTTCTGTGCCAATTGCCTGAATTCCTTGCGTTCGTTCTTTGGTATGTTGTTTCTCCAGTATTCTGTAAATTCCTAGCAAATACCAGCTAACACAGTTTTATAAAGATATACTTTCCTTTTCTTTTAAGAGAAAAGCTCTTAAAAAGGGCTTGAAACATTTCCAGAGATGTATAATTTACCAAATTAAAGAATTTCAAAAAGTGATTGCTAGGTACTCATCAGAAACCTTAATTCTTGCTTTGTTCTTGAATATTGGATGCTGAGTTTTCAATATGTTTCCATGAAAATTCAGAAATATTTTTTTTCTAGCATAATTTCCTTGAAATAAAACTTCATATAATAAAAGATAGTTTATTTGTTTAATAAAATACACATTCCAAAGAAGCACARTCAACAGTCTTTATTTCTTTTTTTCTGTGAATTTTCTTATCCATAAATAAAATTGATAGTAACTTTGAGGTATGGAAATGTTGTATTAAATTGTTATTAGCATAATTTATTAACATAAATTTTGTATAACATTGTGTTGGTTTTGATTACAAAATTTAGAAAGAATGCAACTTTTGTGCAGAGCCRACCAACAAAAACCTTAACACCCAAAAACTGTCCAGAAAAGCTTTAGACCCCTTTTGGTTAAGTCTGTCTTTCCTGGACTTCCTCAGGAATTAGGTTATTTGAGCAGTAACTCAGCTCAGGAATCTTTTCCTTTCTAGTAAGTAAACAATGGTGCCTTTTTCCAATTAAAAAGAAAAAAAGCTACAATTAAAAACCTGTAAGTCAAAGAGCAATTTCCTGAATAATGGGATGTCTGAAAATTTATGCTGCAGTGGTTTCAAATATTGTGGTCATGTAGAGCAAGAGTTTGGTTTCTGCAGATCTGCATTTTCTYAGACATTTGCCTTTTCTTAAATTCAATTACATATATGGAAGATGCTCATTCTAATAGAATATATAGTATATGTATGTATAAATATATATGTGTKTGTGTATATATATATACTGGCTTCTTCAGAGGAGACTAATATACCCATGTTGTTTACATAGTTCCAGTGTTAGCTGCGAGGACAGGAATTTGCAGTCTCCTATCAAACTCTGTTGCCCACCATCCTCAGTCCCCCGGCATGGGACCACAGTCCTGTAACCCAAAGCAGGTGATGCTTCCCTTGTTAAGTGAACCAATACAGGAATCAAGATCTCCTAACAGCCCTTTTCAGAAGGAAAATAATCTAGTCATCCTAATTACTGACATTAAATAATACAACTAAATGTCAGCATCATTCTGCTGCAAAAAAAAATAAAAATTAAAAACATATTAGGCAACAGTAAGGCAGGGTGGTCTGGTAAGAGCTGTAAGATTACTTCAAGGCACAAAGGACTTCCCGGAGTAATGCATATTGAACAGAACATGAGAATAGAATTTAAGATGAAAATGAAAGACTTTAACAACTCTTTATAGCTTCATTTTGAATTTACAGACAGTTTTGGGGATGAGAAGTTTAGTATTAAGACTGTAGCTTGACAGATACCAAGGATTTGAAATCTCAAGCTTGGAGTTCTCATAAATCTTTCTATTAAGCTCTTTGACAAGTTCCAGAAATTCAGGCAAATGGATCTGCCGTTATTTATGTGCTACCTGACAGTAGCTAATAAAAGTGTCCTACTTCCTCAGAGGTATATAAAAATGTAAATTGTTTTGAGACTTCTCTAATTTACACATCAGATTTACTGATGTGTATTTCACTTTTGCACATTTTTGCTAAATGAGCATTATGGCCTGGAGGAGAAAAAAAAMCCCTGTAAAATCCTACACTACTTCATATATCCAGATAGGCTTTCTGGATGCAATTCCACCTAATTATTAATACTCTCTAACATTGTTCAATATAATACCCAAGAGCCCCAAGACCAGGAAAGATTGCGTATTGTGAACATGAGAGCAGTTCGTGCATTAACTTTAGTTTCCTCATGCTATGAGACATTTAAACAAATAGCAAGCTTCAGTCATCTGAGTAATCCGGTTTAAATCCTGATGCCTTGGTAAATACTTAAGAAAAGCTTTTCGTTGAAGGAGAAAAAAGCAAGTTCTTTAAAATTAAGTACACATTTTTCTTTATGTATATGTTGTGGCTCATTAATTCCTCTCCTTACTTGCAGAGTACAACACAGATGATATTTTGATTATCAGATGCTGCCTTGTGACAAGAAATTGCAAATTATCCCCCAAATGCATTATACTGTGGTGCAGGAAGGCTGAAAGAGCTGAGACTGAAGAGGAATCGTAGAAATTACTCAACCACCTTGAACATTGCAGTGTGGCATTGGAGTGATCATGATGAAGGGATATGTTGAATATTCCTTTGGGAAAACAGCTTTAGAAAGGGCTTGTTCTTCATAACTTACTACACCTCAAGTATTTCTTTTGCCACTTCAGCACAGGGCATATTTTCACCATTGCTACCTGGACATAAGGAACACGGAGATTTTTCCCAGGCTAATTCACTGAGTTTCAATTTTTATACTGAAATTTTCCAAGTTACTCATGTGATTTTCCTGATGGGATTTAGTCAAGTAGTTCCTGTTAAATTACAAAGTAAGCCCCCAAAGTCATTGGGTGACTTTCAAAATCACAGGCTTGATGCTCTAATGTCATTTAGGATTTCACCCTATTGGGTACAGCAGTCCCCCATGCAGCATATATTTTTCTTACCTGGAAAAGGCAAATCAGGTTTACTTTCCTCTACGGGCTGAATTCTAGAAGGCAGATTTGCCTCACAAGATATGACATGACGCCTTGGAAAAGTTTGAATATTGAAAGCAGTAAACCGAAGGAACTGGACAGGCTGCTGGGTTTTGGCCTTGGGCACGCATTCCCTATTCCTAARGCAATACCAACGCGTAAATCAAGAAGCAATTGTATGCTGTTAAGGTGGCAACGTGTTTACAACATCTGCTTATAGGATTTTATTCTCCCTGTTTTCTAGACACAGCAGTTTCAGATGGTCAGTTMTGCATTCACTCTGCGTGCAGTAATCCTCTGCAAGCGGAATTCATTATGGGGAGACTTTAAATATGACCAGTACGAGTAGCAACCAAAAACTTGTTTCAGAAGCTGAATCCGGTTGCTCCAGTGGGCTTCCCTGACTGCCGCAACGTTTCATGAGAAGGTTAATGCAATTCACAGGAACTCTAAGTGCTTTATTATATCCTTGCTTTGGGGAGAGGTGGATTTTGTTTATAATCAGCCATAATTATAATAGACTAGTACACGTCTCCAACATTATAGYATATTTTTTTTGGATAAACTAAAGCATTTTTTTCCGGAAAAAAYAGGCAGCACAGCTTTCACTGACTAAAAATGTACATACTCCATGGAAGTACATTCCTAGACAATATTAATTTTATTTTTTTTTTAAATGTGGGTAAAGTCAGRCAAAAGTAGAAATAATTAATTCAGAATTAATAGAATTAATTAATAAACTGCATTTATCTCCTTGTAGAAGTGGAGGTATTTTCAGTGCCCATGATCTCTTTCAACGACAGTTGCAAAATTCAGATTAACATTCAGGTTGTATTCATATGTTCACGCAGATCAAGACTCTTTGGAGTAGATGCCATTTCAGGGCTGTTTGTTTGTTACTTCTGTTACAGAGTTTAACACAAACTAAGTGATACGCCTTATTACCTTTTCTTACATGCACGGTCCCCACTGGTCTCACTGGGATTGCTTACAAACCCCRGGTATTCCTGGCACTGCGCACCCAGCCCCATCTCTACAAAGGTCAAGACTCTGATGCATCTCTGACCCGTACGCAGGCAATACTCAAGACAAGTTGATTTGTGTTGTGTGTGTCTTTGTTTATTGATGCGGATACAACTGAAGCCAAATTAAAATTTGAAGASGAATTTCCATGAACGGAATGTGCTCAATTGGTTCACAAGAAGGGGAAGAGAAGCGCAAGTAGAAAACCTGTAAAAGAGAATGAGAAAAAAAACCTGAAAATCTAGTGTAATGATGTTAAATTAGCACTGACTATTAAACACCATAATACTAAAAAACGCACTTTGTTCATACAAAAAGTAGAGCTGAATGGGGAAAAATAAAAAGGTAATATATAAAGCATTTTTCTTCTTACATAGTTTTGCTACACGCTGTGAAATTTCACTCTCAGTCTMTCTATATTTATTGATTTCATTCAAATAGTAAAAATCTCACAGATTATGGACAATATTATTGCATTTATGCAGTGTTATGTCTTTTTGGGTTAGAAGCCTAAATTTATTATGATGCAAAGCTTTATTAATGAAAGTAATTTATACAAGCCGTGCCTAAACCTGCTCTCACAGAAATTGGAGAGAATATTCTCCTTGGCTTCAACACAGGAGGGAACAAGCCTTTACAGTGTTATGTATCTGGACAGCATAGACATTTCTGGAAAGCTTTTTATTTCTCTGTACAATGGGGTAAATGAGGAACAGAAAGACTATGTTCAAGCTTAAATGAAAAACYAGTAGAGAAATATCAATTCAGTTGTCTAACTAGTGGATAGTATTTCTTCCAAACAATCAGTAGGCAGAATAAATGGGATAAAAGCTGAATAAATAAAGTTTGTATAGAAAAGATCTATATAACTGCATTATACCGTATTGCAAACAGCAGTACAGCATTGAAAACATACTTTGCACAGCAGCTCTGTGGGGAAATAAATGTATACTAAAGTAAGCCAATGAAAGGTTGACTGAATACAAAGTACTGTTTATCTTACGCCATTAMAGACTAAAGAAAGAGCGTCCCAGAGCCCCTTCCCTGTCCTTACTTCACAGATACGTATTGCGTCTTAAGGGCATTAAAACCGGAGGTGTCAGCTCACCTGGACTGGAACGGGACAAGCCTCACCTGGGGAAAACCTCTGTCACTGTGTTCCCTACCAGGAAATGTGCAGGTCACGAGTGACCATTCTGTGATTCATCAGCGTCTCGCGCCTTTGAGTAAAAATCCTAAAAACCAAACCAAATTCACGGGAGGGAACCMTGGGACGTACAAGCCTCGAGTAAGAGCCCAGGATCTGTGCATTGCACTGAGCACAGGCTGGTCTCTTCTGAACCCACCTGGTAGTACAGCAGCTGATGTGAAAGCTGATGGTGTTTCTGTGTTCGTTCCTTTGTTGCGGTTTGGTAAATGTATTCGTCTTGGCTGTTTTAGGTGTTAGCATAAAATTCCAGAGGAATTGCTTGTTTTAATGCTGGATCTTTCCTTACAGCTGTCTGTTGTTGGTCAGTCTATCTGGACTGTGAAGATGGCTTGTGTCCTTCAGGAGCTCAGGAGATGCATTTCAGACCTTAAGGGCTTTGTTAGAATGGACCTGGAGGGAATGAGGGCTATGCTGGCAAACCTTAACCAAGCCACTAAAGAAGGTCTTTCCTTCAATCAAYGCTATTTGTCCAATAACAGACCAAACCAGTTTCACTACATTATGTGCTTGTTGCCTGAATTTAGATGGGGGAAAAAAGGTTGCTTTCCAGCATTGTGGAATTACAATAACTTGATATATTCCCTCACCAGAATATGATATATTCTCTCATCCTGCAATTAATCTTGTAAAAGAGCAAACAATGACATAGAATTAATCAACCACTGTGACAAAAAGATTGTGATGGAAAGATGAACCCAGCTGAAATTAATTTTTTGAGCGACAGCTTGAAGCTTAAACAAGTGGAAAACAYGGTGCAAATTGTACCTAGCTTCAAGAAAGGGTTTTTAATGAGAAATGCAATGGCACAGCAATACTAATCAGTTATAAAAACACGATCCACCTTGGACCACKGAGTGAATATCCTCCCCATCCCTGCATTTTCCCTTCTCTCGTACAACACACTGGAGGGAAGCAGAGACCGTACTGCATCAATCACCCAGAGGAAGCCGCAGAGCTGAAGTGCTGATGCATTTGAGGGAGCAGATGAGCGGGTTTGTGCTCACGTGCAAACGACTGAGGCAATGTCCTTTGGCAAAGGCTGTACGATTACTGAGAATAGAAGGTGATTGAACTCCCCATGTATRCTCTGTTCTTTACTAGACATAAGATAAACAGGAAGTATCCTGTGAGCCACCTTCACGTCTGTCACGCACTGACAGCTGTASGGAGAGGAGCCCTGGGATCCTGGCGCAGGCATCGTTCTGCAGCTGCAGGCAGGGCAAGCATCAGGGAAATCACAGGAATGTCGGCTGGTGTTCAGACCCTTAAGCCTCAGTTCCTGGCTGTGATACAGCAGAYACCATCACCTTCTTGTATTTAGGGATGTTCAGCTTTGTATGTTTTGTTTCTTTGGGTTTTTTTGGTGTGGGGTTTTTTTTTTTTTTTTAGAGCTAAGAAGTCTTCTGTGTTCCTTACTTCCTTGAACCTTCAGAGAAAATCAAGTAACCTTCCCCCAAAAATGCATGCTTTCCTGTATTGCCAGGGTTGATGGAAGTCAAGGAGCAGCCTGGTTACTCCTCCCATAGGTTACTGGCTGAAGAGAAATGAACCCTCCCCCGTTGCAGCTGAATTTCATCTTGAATAACAAAAGGGGTGGGTAGATCCCAGCTAATTCTCRTGTTCTGCTCAACTATTGTTTAGCTGTCCGTACCTCTGCTAGTACTTTCTGAGTAACTAAAATACTGCTGATTTCATATCAGTGAAATAGTATCCTTACTTTTCATTGCAAGTGTTTTGAAAATATCACTGTGGGTTTTTTTTCTTCCAAAGTTTAAGAGCTTGACTGACATGTCCAAGGATGCAGTTTTGTTCAAGGTAACTTCCTAACTTTTCTATTTTTGAGCTTAAAAAAGGCTGATTCATTTGGAGTTCCTTTGTTGCTTCAGTTTTTTRCAAGTGGAAGTTAAAGCTAGTAAATATGTGTCGTCAAAGTAATGATAACAACATGATTTCTATTGATTTTTAAATCTATTTCAGGATTTGCAAAATCTTGTTTTTAAACAACAAAACCAAGCCCACAAACCTCCTGGTAGTAAGCTGTCTTCTTTTTCTAAGTTTTGTGTATGTTAGATTTATTCCTTGAAATAATGCTTGAAAAAAGTACTAYGAAACAGAATAGTTTTAAAACTGTAGGAATAATGAAGTACTTTACTGTGATAAAATATGATCGATTGTCTTCAAGAAGGCTTGCTGTATGTCTCACCATCTCAGATGGAAGGTGTATCTTCAGCTGATTAATGATCATGTATTTTTCTATGATTCCTTAGAATAGCATAAAATGTACTAAATGGACCTTTGTACGGAGGTGAAGAWAAGTGCCCAAGATGAGCATGAGATGCATATTAACAGTAAATGTATTTAATCTTAGTCCTAAAATAGAGTCTAAAAATGGAGATCATTCAGTAGATAACAAAACAAAATGTGACATGTGGAGTGATAGGGCTGACTCCCATGCAACACCATACTTAAGCTAATGAGATTTTACTGACTTCAAAAGCCACTGGGTACCGTTAGCAGAACAGGGTTTGTAACCAGCTCTGTGCATCTGCAGCTTACTCCCTTCACTTCTCGACGTATTCTTGCTTCCACTGCATCTTTGCAGCCTTTTTGAGTGATGTTTCATACATACAATTAARTGAAAAAATCTATCCCTTACCCACCTAAGGTGAGATGAGCCATTACAAAATAATTTCTAAACAACTGTGTCATTATCATGCTGTATTCAGCTTCTGCTTTTTAAATCCAGAAATTTCAGAGCAAATGAGACACAGCTAATCGCTGTCCTCCTCCCTTCCTTCCCAAATGTTAGTTTCTTTTTTTTTTTTTTAATAAAAGTCATTGTAATCATATGGAAAAAATGTTTGTCAAAACAACACTTACACTGTAGCTGTGGAGCATGTCATGATACATCATTTCCTTTTTTTTATCTGAGAGCTATTAGTGTTTTCCTTCAAGTCTCCTCTATTCCAGGCTGGCTGATTCCAATTACTTCAAATGCTCATTGAAGGTCACGTTTTCTACACCTACAGTCATCCACCCTTTTCGTTTTAATGTTAAAGAATTGAGGTRGATGAAACAGCAGGTTGGAATTGACTGAGACTCGTACACTGACTCCTAGATAATGCTGGGTAAAACGAATGGTTACTTGTGTCTGCCACGGAATATGCCGGTTTATGCATCTGAATGTACTGTTATTCCTTTTYCTACACTGGCTTATGTATGATATGAGCCAGAGTCCCACCTTAGTTAAATCTCTGTTACTTCAGAAATTTCACAAGATGGGTATCTTTTCCTGTTCTTCTCTGCTCCTGGGTTCATGTACTGAAACTCTGAGAAGAGCATGATCTCAACCTAACATACCTCAGTTTGCTTATATTTTGCAAGAATTAAAATGCTCTTTTATTTTGACTCTTATTTTGTTTTTATATATATTCTGTTAACATTCTTCTTTTAGTTGTACGGCTTAGACTATGACAGCATAAGGAAAGCATTTTATTAAGACACAGGAACCCTCTTTTTTAATTGATTGTAATTGCAGAAAAATGCACTCAATTGGATGCAGTTCTTCATAATCAAGGCTGCCTCTAGACTCTCTCACCATAAATAACCTGGTCTGTGAGCCGCAGTACCTCATCTTTCCCCCCCATGTCTCTCCCAGGTTGAGCAGTTGTACAGTGACGTCTGCAGCTAAGCTCATCACACTGTGCACCAAGGTTGAACAGTAACRAAGTTGGGAGAAAGCTGAATTTTCAGTCTCTATCATACACTCTAAACCATATTTCAGGAGAGCCACAGAAATGAATAAGGCMCATGGTACCAGAATGGGGTGAATTATCTGCAACAGTCTAACCTGGGTCAGCTGGAGATAGACATTGTGCTATCTGGAGCTTCTCAGGTTTATAAGGCAAACACAAGGAACCCTGATACTTCCTTCTGGAGAAATGATAACTCTTCCTTTTGAGAAACAGCTGCTGGGTGACTCCTCCTACAAAGTCCTTCCTTAATAAGTACGCCGGCATTTTCAGTTCRGAAAAAGAGATTTACAAAACCCTCTTGATCTTTATTCTCCAAGAAGAACAGGCTTTCCTGCTTCTCTTGGCTAATTCTTCCATCCCTTCTCTACCGCACTAGGTGTGCTGGTTAACCTGCCGAATGCTCATGTGCATCTCTTCCCCTTCTCCTCTATCTGGCCCCTAATGTTAGCTTGTCAGATGAAGAGGGTCTCTTCTTGCTCTCTCTAATTCTCTCTGACAAGCTTTTAGTCATGTGCTATGTCATCTTTATCCAGTAGGGTRAAAATAAGAAATATCTATGAAATTAAAACCACACTGAGGATGGCTTATAAAGCTTTCATCTAAAAAAAAAAAAAAAAAAAAGAAAAAAGAAAAAAAAAATCCAGCAGAAGTAACTTCAATAACTTCTGGAATTGAGAACAAATTTTAGGATGACTAAAATTTGAGTTGAATTTCTACATTCAAGTTTCTCTCTGGTTTCTAAAATTACTTTGCAGCACAAAAGAGCAACAGATGTGACTATAATCTTCCTGTCAGTTCCTGCTGTATTGATTTGTCTCTTCCTTCTACTGAATTTTGCTCCCATGATTTTATTTTTGTAACTAAAAAGATGTCATCAGTTAAAAATTCTTATCTTTGCTGATTATTTCTGCAAACATTTCTCAGAATTATACTYCAGGTTTACTTCAAAGCTTTAGTTTTTCAGACCTTTCAAGAATTCATCAATAGCCAGACAGAAGTACGTATGTGGTGTCTGGGCTCACAGCTCAGGACAGCCATTGTAAACGTATCCTGTTCTGAAAAAGTTGAGGGTTACCAACTGGTTCAGGAATGACTGTCATCTTCTAGATAGTCCTCACAGTGCCAGTTCTGGTAGCACCCTTGGCAGCAAACAGCTGGGGGAAAGGATGATCAGAACAAGACGACCAACTGACTTTGGAGAAAAAAGTTAAATCAATGTTGTCTGTCCATAATCCACAAAAACTCGGGACACCATGCAGCTGTAGATCCCCTATCACTCCAGCAGTGCCAGTAGTTGGAAGGCAGGCAGGAGAGAGAGGGAGGACTCGGAGACCCCAGAGGAGCATGAGAAACATCTGCTGCTCTTGTCCCTTGTGGTCCTGGCATATGGACCCTCATGAGTACTGGGCTTTCTGGTCTGCTTTTCAACACATATTTGAGACCTCTGGGGGCTCCCTTGCTTTGATATGCTGTGGACACCCAGCTGTACATGTCTTCTGCAACAGATGTGCTCTCCAGATGTCTTCAGGACTTAAATAGATATATATGTGGAGCAGCAGCCAGCTACACTCAGCTCCAGAGGCAGAGGATAAAAAGAAGTCAGACCTCCAGGAGCTTGCCCTGATACTGGCTTCAACTCACTATTCTCCTGCTGTCATTGAGGCAGACTGGAAGGTTCTACACTGACAAAGGAGAAGCTTTTCCCCACACTGTCCATGAGAGCCTAAACACATCGTACACATTGGTCACCACCAAGCCACGCTGGTGCAACAGTGTTGGAGGTCTCAAATCTGACAACTAGTTATAGGTTGACAGGACAGTGGTTGAGCACCACACAATGCCATTCTCCAGTCCTTTTTTATTTCCCCCAAAAATTAATTTTTGAGGGAAATTTTCTGGAGGTTAATTATATATGGAACTGAAAGAAAAATCCAAGGTAGTTTTTACCTCCTAAAATGAAGATATTCCAYGGCAAGCCTTCTTTTGAAATCTATTGTGAAGTCAGCTAAATACATATTTATTAGTAAAAAGCAAACACAGCTTGAATGTAGTCAGTGCAAGGGTCAGTAAACCAGTTAAGCAGCTCCCCAGGCAGTGTCCTGCAGGCCCTTTATTTTGTGTGTAATTGTGAGTATGCTGCTGCTGCACTGCACCCAAACTCRTCGGGAAGTGACTTTTCCCGAGTCCCTTGTCCAGCCTATGAGTATTAATGCCTCCTGGCCAAGTCTCATTTCTTTGGTATATTTTTTCACCTCTTTCCTGTCTCCTTTACTCACTACTTCTTCACCCGCCCTAGTCTGGTAGGGTATGGTAATGGCTTTTGCACAGAGGATATAAATGTTTTGAGGATGAAAGCAGCTGAGTAGAGGAACCAGAACGATAATTAATGGGGTTCTTGGTTGTTGTCTTTCAAGTGCCTTAACTCTGTACAATTAAGAGCTTTATCTGCCTGCCCTTTTTCATATCTGCATTATTGTTGAGATTGATATGACTACTGTCATGAGTAAGGATTAAAAGATCATCCCTAATACCTTTTAGGAGTACATTTTAGTGCTACCGGAGGTCTGTAGAATTGTGCTGAGTGTTGCTGACTACGTATTTGATATGTTTGGTGGGGTTTGRACATTTTGGGTAACACTTATTGCCTCTTCTTTGGACAATATGTTCATAGCTGGTGAACAATGCTGCTGAATAATAAAAAACCCCAACTGGCGTATGTTCTTTCTCTTAAGGCAAGGAACTTAGTTGTGCATCATTTTTCTACATCTGCCATGAGATCATAGGTGCTGACACTTTGGAGTTGTTAGATATTTTGCTCTGGGTAGACTTTAGTAATTAGCTGAGWGTAAAAGTATCCCTTGGCAAAAAAACAATATGAAGCTAATACATCACTTACATTTCACCAACACCTCATATTGAGAACTTAAATATTTTTTATGTGTGTGCAGGCCTTCGTGTTAGGGGTGAGAAAAAGAAAATTTCTCATGTGCCTAGAAATTGTTCTTGGCCTTAGACCAACAAATTCCCATATACATATTCCTGAATGAATAAGGCAGGRTTCAAGAAATAATAAATGGTAATCCCAAGCATATCTTTATTTTTGTTGTCTTTTTTTTGTTCCTCTAACTTCYCCTTTTTTCATAAGAACAAGTAAACTTGATTGTATTAGCAGTAATAGAAGAAAGATTAAGAGAAGAAAAAAACGCCACACAATCCACACAGCTCGCACTCCCACAATTCCGAATGTCAGTGCTACAGACAGACTGAGGATGGGTGACGCAAGGAGCTGGGTGATTTTTTTTTTTTCTTTATAGGATGTAATTTCATGTGAGATGGCATACGTTCCTGCTGTGGCTAAATGCACCAATAGTTAAAACAAAAATRCAAACAAAGAAAATATGGTGCTAGCCCAGAAAGAGTTTAGTGGAGTCACTTTGACTTATGACTGTTGCTTTATTTTTCATTGTTGCAAGTCCCCATCAGCCAATCTGGCCACAGCTTCTGCTGGGCCATTTTTCATGTCAATCATCTGCTAACAGTAGTAGACTCCCATTTTAAACAGTGTGTCTTCTGTTATCAGAAATCAACTTTATCTTCAAAACAGTTATCTYCTAAATTACCATCATGGAAAGGATGGGGGGGAGAAGGTTTATTTTCCGATTTTTTTCTCCACGAGCTTGCCTTTTATGCACAAAGTGTCTGGAAGGAAAGGCATCGTTAACGCAGCATCAAGGAATCCGAAGAAAGAATAATGTTTTCTCAAAGCCGGAGTGGCTATTTAATGAACAATTTGCTTAATTTTTAGCCATCTTCTCCTTTAAGATGAAAAGCAATAAAAATACGTGTCAAAGGAACCAATCATGGCAAAATCTCTGTCCAATAGGCAGAGACTAGTAGAAAGAGATGATAGTACAAAGGACTGAGAAAAGCAGCTCTTCTTTCTTTTTCTCTCCTTTGTTGTGAGTACAACGATAAGTGCATGGCAATCMGATGATTTTGATGAACAATCCAGTTGTTTGGCCTGGATGGTATAATTCCAGGTGCAATCTGTAGAAGCTGTTGGAATATGAACTGGTTCCTTGCTAAATTTTTCACTCATCTGGCGGGAGCGTACTGCTAGCTGTCAGGGCAGCCCTATTGCAGTGGATCTGTCTTCTCTAGAGGGTGCAGGCAAAGGTGTGTGAGAGAGCAGCAGTTGCAAGAAAAAATGGTTTTGGATGCTTTTTCCTCCACAGACTTTGCAGGGGTTCAGTTTTATAACAGTGTGCAGGATCCCTCTGGTTTTGAGTCAAGAGTTCTGTCTGCACTGAATATAACATCTGTGGTGATTATAAAAATCCCGAAGCTTTGGATCTAAAAATTCTACTGTGTGCAATCAAAATCATACATGAATACGGAGGCATAATGTGATCTTTTTTGTTACACTTGTTAGCTTGTTTTGGAAAAGTCTGTGGCATACGTGATGTAGAAGTGGGAGACGGATAGAAGACCACTGACAGGAGTAATCAAGCGTGATGCTACAAAGCGATTCAATTGATAAGCACACAGAAAATCTTCAATATTCAGTAAAACCGTCTAGTGGTAAGATGGTTGGAGAAGTCGTATGAAAAGCCCATTTTTACCGAACACATTAAAAGATCTCTTAAAATTCCAGGCAAGTTTTGAGCAAGTCAGGATTTGTGGACAGCGTTTGCTGCTAGCCACTGTCCTCTTTCCCCCCACTTCTCCTTGTTACCACAATCTTTTTGATGATGTATTTGAAAAATCAGGCCTCAAGCTGTATTTTTCCTAAGAGTGGCTGCCTTTCTCTTCTTTCCATCTCTTCAAAATCCAAACAAGCATAAGCAAAGCCTGAACATTACATTTATGTAATCAATTCAATATTTTTCTCAAAAGGAAAGTATGAAAAATAACTCRCTGTATGCAGAGAAGAGGACTTCAGCATATGAAGAACATCTATATTGTTGACAGTAATTATAATGTTCCTTTTTCCCCCCTAATATTTCTATTACTTGTATTATTACTTCTTTTCTTATGAAATGAATTATGTCCCTGAGATTCAGATCAACTAACTAGACCTGAGGAGGTGAAGCAAAAATCTTATTCATCACTTGAAACAGCTCATAGCAAAATATGGAAATAATAATAACTATTTGGAAAATTAAAGTGATTTCCACGGTTAGTATTTTGAGTGTACTTTTGTCTGTAATTACTAAGGGCTTATCTTGGACTCTAATCAGAAATTTATAGTTGTATGTCTGAATCCAAAAGATTAAATATAGGCATTAGAGGTTGCCTGGATGATTGTGCTTAATTCTCATTTACTGAAAAAAGCTGTATTTTCAGCACTCAGTTTCAGTAATTTAGTATTGAAGGAGTCTTTCTCTGCTGGAACTTCATGTGAAGAGCATTCTAAACTTTTTAAGGTGCCGGGCATCTCAATCTCACAGCTGGATGTACTGAGGTATTGGATTTGGAAAGAATTGGCATCTTTGTRTGTTTGTGTACTACCCACGACTACGATGCGGTGGCTTAGCTCCGCAGCCTGGACCTGACAGTGACAAGCACATCCGATGACTCTGCAGAGATGGAAATCCTAGGAGGTTTTAGGAAGGGACTGCTAGGATATTGCTTCTACAGGAGGTTCAGCTTTTTGTTATTATTATTCTTTTGGGAATAYGTATTTGCCTGTCTCTTTTCAGTCAGRGTTCTTGTTTGACTGTTTTTCTTTRCTGCGRATCTTAAACATGGCRTAGTACAGCACATGCGGATTTCAGTTCTTTGCCTTTAAAGATACACCCTCAGATTTCCAGCTGGTAAACTCTAGGGATTGATGTGTGACATCTTATTGAGATAGCAATCAGAAGTAATTAAAAAATACAAGTCATGAATAAAAACATAACTTGAACAAAACCTAGACTTAAAATACATATTTTCGCCATTTTATCTAGCCTTCTTAGCAAAATGATAATGCTTTGTCTAATTTGAAAYGTTAATTGCGTACTATAGGAAAAGGATCAAGGGAAGCTGTATGTGCAGGGAAGTGTAGCTTTGCAGGTGATGCATGACCTGCATTTCCCAATTGCGTGTAGCACTGGGCAGACAAAGCAGCCCACAGGTTTGAGATGAGAGCTCCTTGTACAAGAGCAATTCTTGCCCCTCAGCTCTAAAGTAGACCATGTTCTCCCACCCTCCATCTCTTCTGTGTTCAACCTAAGCAAATGCATTTTGCTTTCTGATGATAAAATCCAGCCATATTTAATATAAATTATTTTGCAATTTCTCTTGCATTTTTCTTATCCTGTTTCTGTAGTCCTGAATTAAGAAATTGCTGCATTAAAGATTTTGGTCCCTTTTCTAATAAGAGCAACTAAAGTCAATTTACTTGGCCTACTAYGGACTTGCCTGACCCCCTTGGGAAGGGGACGAGCTCCTAAGATTCACAGCCATACTGGCCTCTTGAACAGAAAAAGACAGCACCTGCTGAAAAATGTTATARTCTAAGCACTTGAGTGCTGGATATGACGGAGCTGACAGACAGATGAGAGTAAACAAGGTAATAGGAAGATATTTGTCAGCATGGTAGGGGTTGATCTTCATACGCCAATAGGCCAACTCCTCTCAAGACTTCTTAATAGCCTTATGAGTGGAAAGAAAAAGGTGTTTTGAGAATCAACAATGAGGTGGTCTAACAAATTATTGGGGAATTAGGTAAGGAAGAAGGATGGCAAGGAAAATCATCACGTATCTTTTAAAATTTGAAACACAGATGATGGAGGGAGGGCTCATGGACTGTTTAGAGCTGTGTTAACTGCTCAATGTTGGATGAGTGAGTTGGCCTGTGAAGGACCATGAAAGGGTGGACAAGCAGCTCATGCCAGCAGAGCTTGAAGTGAGGAAGGCAGTATAACATGTGAAATATAGATGTCAAAGCCACCAGGCCATGCAAGGAAAATGATCTGTGCAGTAGAACTCAAAATGGACAAAAAAAAAAATTTTTGTAATAAAGAGATGAAAACTTGAAAAAGAACTTTTAGCCTCAGGAAAGCTAGGAAAAATTTAATTTTGGAGATGAGATGCATAAAATCTCTGTGACCTAGAAAGAGAATTAAAGGTATTGCCTGGGAAGTAGGACAGGATGACTGTTGTCCACAGTGACAGAAAAATGGAAGATTTGGGAAGATTATGGAAACTTCTGGCTTTAGCTATACTGGGCTTGAAACAGCAGATAAAAAACATCAGGGGAAGAATCCATAAAGGACATGATGAAGTTTTAGGTACCTGTGAAAAATGCCATTCTTGGAGTGGAGAGAGAGACATATGAGACGGTGTCTGGATTTGCTGGTGTCAGAGTATAGAAAAGGGAGTAGGGTAGAGCTATGTTTGCTTTGCCAGAAGAAGCCACAGAAGGTTTCCAAGAAGGTAGAGTCAGACAAAAGTAAACCCCGCTGAAAGGCACTGATTTGCAGATTGCTACTAACTATGCCTGATTAGGGTACTTCTGCAGTTTTCCTATGCTATRTTAGGAAAGAAAAACAGCCATTAACTAGCCTAATTTCCCCATTCTTGGGTACTGGATCAACTTTCTGCCTACCAGCGTGCTAGTTCAAATGCACAGTGTGCTGCCTTGCTTGATGATCAGGAAAATACATTTATAGTTACTCTTTTAGGAACATAACCTAAAAGTTATTTTAAATTTCTGTTATTTTTAATTTACAGAATCTGACTTTGGTTTGTGTACATAAAACGCAAACATATGGTTAACTTCTGTTTTCTTGTTCTTGCATTCTCCCATTCTCCTGTTCTCTCTTCTTTAATTCCATGGTCTTCTCTCTCCCTATTTATGCAGGAGATTTTGCAAAACTATTCAAACTATTTAGGACATATAACACTATCACCTACAAGCCATCCCAATGGTAYATCTCTCTTTTAATGTAAAACAATGTGTGTGTGTGTGTGTGTCCGTCCCAAAAAAAAGCCACCAAGCTTTGCAGCAAGGATCTCATGATGTGAGAGAAGTGATGAGAAATGGATAGTAACTTTTACACAGCTTTTTTATACCCAATAAACTCTTTGCCTCCGGCTTAGGAAGAGTTTCTGTGTCTACCTTAGCACGCGGCAAGGACTATAAGGGCAGATCTGTATAGTGAAGCAGTTCTGGCTGGGAACTCACGCCATGTATTTCAAACTGTTCAGTAGCTGAAAGCTTTGGTGCCCTTGAGAAGGYCCAGCTCAGTTAGCTATGGAAAACGCTGCTAACATGAAGGTTATGTGTAAAGTTTGACTTTTATTTCTACCTTTGCCAGAGTCGCGTTGTGACTTGGACAGTGCCTCTTCGTCCTGTTAAGCATCAAAAATACTTCAAGTAATGTGTTGTACTAATASAATAATTATTCCTTAAAGAGAGAGAGATGTGTGTGACACCTTCAACATTCAGAAACACATTTAAGGGTGGGGGCTATATAATGCTGTGGTGTTCTCACGTTTGTCTTATAGAGCTGTTCTTCTAACACACACGTTTACGAAGTAGTTTGGATGAGTCAGCCTTACATTTATCTCACAGGGACTTTGACGTTTTATTTTTTTTGATCTGGACACTGTCATTCAGCAATCTATTTTTCATTGTTRTAGTAAGGGTTTCAATTTCTATTTTAAGCCAGTTTTAATTTCCTTCTTGGCTATATTTAAAGGGAATCTATTACTACAGTCCATTTCCCCAGAGTAACTTGATGGATATAGCTTTTGTAACATTACATAAATTAGAAATATTTTCTCTTTCTTACTTCATGTAGCTGTTTCATTTATTAACTTGTGTTGGGGAGAAAAAAACTTTGGATCTGATTCTTTCAGTYGCAAGTAATTTACTGTGAGATGTTTTGCTTTATTGGATTCTCTCCCTTCCAATATGGCAAGGGAGAGAATTAACAATTTAAGGAGAAATATGTATTTTGGCATTGCATAAATATATTTATGTTTTTACTTGGCTCCTAATTTCAGCTTCAGCTCTAGCTGTTGCTTTTGTATGACAACTAGAACAGTCTTGTCAGAATTTCTTCTGTATTAGAGGTCTTGGAAAGGGTAAGCAAACGCTGGCGTATTTCTAAAACTTAAAGGTTCCCTAAGAAGGGTAATCAGACTAGCCTTGTCTTACCAAAATACAAGCAGTACCCTTGTAGCAGATCTCTGAGKTCATCTGAGATGTCTAGAGAGAAGTTGAGAGATCCCTTGCGCCTTTGCTGCCTCTGATTCCCAGCACTATAGCCGGAGAACAGAAAACAAGACATAGCCCTGGGCTCTACATCAGGTCAACTAAGCTTGCACAGGGGCCCAGTCCTTCTGAAAATCAGAGCAATGATATGGATACTGTTTATCTTATTCTAAGATCTTAAAATACCTGGATGCCTAAGTGATTTTGTTTCTCTCGCTGCCTGGAGCCCCAGCAGCGGGCTGGCAGAGGTAGCCAGCAGCAGCTCTCATCTTTCATCCCTCTACCAGRGTTCCCACCAGGCCTTGGCTCTTCCACTGACAACTGCTCCTCCTGAGCACTTTGCAGGACGTTTTACTGAGCCAAATGTTGAGGACATATACTTGGAACAGGATCCTCTGGATTACTGAAGTCTGGAGTCACAAGTCCCTAAATTTCCACAGGCTTAACCAAGTACGTTGCTTTGGCCAAAGTCCTCGGGCTCCTGCTCCCAAACACGTGCCACCCTCCCCATGTTACGAAGACTTGGGCAGGTGTGTGGTGCCAGCTCTGGCCACTGCCCTCATCCCAAAGAGGAACGGGGCTCCAGACTCCTCTGCTCTCTGCCCAAGGGCTGTAGGAGCTGCTGGCTGCCTGCGTGCTGCTGCTCCCCCGGGCAGCAGGTAGTGCTTATGGGAGACAAAGTCCTTGCTGCCTCCTGCTTCTTCAACCTTCTTGCAGTGATGGACCTTGAACTGAAGCCCAAAGTGAAGCCTGACTTCATTAAGTTGAGAGGAGTCTGTTGCTGACTTGACTAGAACTTGGACTTAATTTCTTTTTATGGAGTCAATGAATAGCTGACTGGGCCACGCATGCTAACAGGTTTAAGTTTTTTTCTCTTTGGAAAAAATGGTGCAAGAATGGTTAAATTCCAATTTGAGAGCACTGGGTTGCAAAGTTAAGCAATATGTTYAGTAAATACCTTAAGGCAGTGCCATATTCTGTGTAAACCCTGTAATCCAGCCTGGTATTGGACCTTTGAACAAGGTCCCTGTCTCCTTTCATATACAGGTTGAATAGTAATTAAGGCAGAAAGTTTAAAAAAAAACCCCAAAAAAGTCTTCTCTCAGGGTTCAGCGATTGGGAGTGGGTCCCCAAAGGGCGTTCCTGTCGCTGGCTGTGTCAGTG
This sequence comes from Oceanodroma leucorhoa, assembly GCA_030449065.1. NCBI lineage: Eukaryota > Metazoa > Chordata > Aves > Procellariiformes > Oceanodroma > Oceanodroma leucorhoa. The sequence goes on from JASVER010000092.1 coordinate 2,401,493, forward strand.
CGTCTCTGTGCTGCTGGGAGGAGTGAGGAAACCTCTGCGCCTGGGGAGGCTGAAGTGAGATTGCAGGAACGGCTTCGTTAAACTCTTCTGTGTGTCTGTCTTTGCATACACAAAAACTGTGTTTAATTTCCTATATTGGTTTATAATAAGGAACAGTTTTCATGTCTGCTGYACTACAAACTCCTCCATCTATCAGTGACTCACCTGGCAGTGCAGCACAGAGAAAGAGCCTGGATTAAAAACGTTTTCATATATGGAGCTGACAGAGATTTGTCAATGTTTGAAACTTTCCCATCACGAGAGATTTTCTTTCTCTTTTCTTTGGCTGCCACTGGCTTACRTTACCATTCCTAGTCTTTTAAGACTCAGAAAAAAAACTAAAGGAGAAAATTAAAGKTTTTTTTAGGGTGAGAGGAATGAAGTAAAGTTTACTGTTTTTTCAATTACTGTTGCATAGTCTGTTCCCACGTGGCTGCTGGTTTTTCCTGCTCTCTGTAAACAATGTGAACTGCGCTCATAGTTAGTTTGATTCATTTCCATAGCCTCGTTTGTGGCTGTTATCTGTCTCACAAGGAAAAGCCATCAATTCTGATACCATTTAATTTACCTTTATTGGAGTACAATAGTAGAAATGGATGCTTTGTTTGATTTGATTATACAGAAAATTTATCTTTTTTACGCTTTCAATAAATATGAATAGTTGCCCAACACTTCTTATTTTATTGCTGCCTCTTTCAGGCTCAGTCAGGCTCCCTTTGAAATTAGTTGAATTTTTCTATTTATTTCAAGGTGACAGGTAGGCATGAAAGCCCTTTGATTTTTTTTTTTTTTGTTGTTGTTCTTTTGCTTAAGGACAGTTACACGAGTATCAGGCATGTATCTATCACAGAAACCACAATCCTACAGACCATTTCTTACASAAGTAAAATCCTATTGTGTACATCCGATTACCACGAAAATCAAACCCCTGCTGCTAGAACCTTTCACAGTTCATTTTTCAACTTAAAATAATACACTTGGGGTGTATGAACTCTTGCTCCTTAAGTATTATTAAATTGTCTCTTTAAAACTTCTTTCCACGCATGGCCAGTTTAAGACACACATAAATAATAGCAAATGATCAGTAAATAATATTATTACAGTAGAAAGTAACTGGTTGCTCTGCAAACAAACCTTTTAAACTTCCTGCTAAATGACAGTAATTATAGAGCACGTCTTGCAGAATCTCACCCACTGCATACAGGGTATTAAAAAGTGTTCCGTTGTACCAGATGTGGACATTTCTATTTGCAAGGGGACGGCTGCCACTCCACTCTGTTCTAATGAAAGCATGACCAGAAAAATCTAAATTGTAAAGAGGTTAATGCATTTAAAAGGAAAAGATAATATGCTTAGAGGCCACAAACGTTTGTTCTTTTYTTCCCTATAGTTGCTCTATAAGTTGCTCTGTAAAGGACAGCCAAGGTTACACAATGACTTTCTAGAAACTTTGTTTTAGCGCAGGAAATACTGCTGGTTTTTGCATCGTAACTTATTTCAGTTATTGTGACAGCATGAGGCTCCTGTAGTTCCACTGCATGGCAAGGTACCTCTGGCAAGCATTAAATGCCACTATTACAGACTCCAAATCTACAGGCTGCTTTTCTTGCTGTATTTATCTCCATGACTAGACTGACACACGCCAGACACTGTGTTTGGGGCATTCTCCTGCTGTCACTGAAGTGAACAGCGAAATGAATATTCCTCATGTTTTGCAGAAAATGGGTAGGAGGCAAGAATAGCATAAATGACAGATCAGGTCTATTAAAGCAGAGGCTGATGTCGGTGGCAAACTGTAGTTAAATCCTGTCAGGGAGAAGCTTTTTAAATGACTGTCAGATGTTGGTCTCTCTTGCCATGCTGAGAAGTCCTGTGGATCATGAATTTTGGGCTAGGATTCAGCAGGGATCGGGCTGCTTGATTTTTAATGTTTTCAGAGAACCCCCCAGTGATCAGGAAAGCACCGTAATGATCACGTAGCCTCGTGACTTGAAGGTGTCCCCTTCTGTCTGCTATCGAGCCAGAGCCTGGAGGATCTCAGCCCCCAAAGGAGGGGTCAATGGGGAAGCAGTGAGAAAACCTTTTACTCAACCCCAAACTTCTTACGCAGACGCATCAGTTTTGACACAACTTCCCTTGGAAAATTTCTCAAAGAAAGAAGATGAGGCTAAAAATTGCCTGCAATAGTCCACTTCAGGTGTGAGAGATTCAGACACTTGGGGGTTCGATTTGTGACCTGATGGACTGCTGGTCCTCATCCCTTTCCTCAAATACCAGTGCAGCCTGGCATGGGTCTAACATGAGATTCATCTCCCCTTTCGCACTCCTCAGAAGCTCACTGGGACCGTGATTGGGACTGCTGTATGTACGCAGCAAGGAGCTGGGGATGATGGGGGATCATCCCCAGTCATTTGTGCAAAAGCCAGGGAGATTCCTGGTCTCCTTTCTATCATGTTATTCACTGAAAGCTTCCCTTCTGCAAGAAAAGTTTTAGTAAGGTAACTGTGTAAGTCTGTGAGAGAAATAAAATAACACTAGAAAATATATAGAATTCAACCCTTCCTAAAGTTTTAGATATGCTACCTGGTATTAAATGGGT
>JASVER010000092.1:2404180-2430593 GCA_030449065.1 Oceanodroma leucorhoa
AAAAAAAAAAAAACAAAACAAAAAAAACAAACTGACCAACCACCAAAATCCTTAGTTCAGAAATTGCTATGGTCTTTTTTTTAAAATAGCATAAAACTGCAGTGGAGTGTTTTCTTGAACATTCCGATTGCCCTGGTGGTACTCAACATGATGGGGAAATTGTTTGAAAGGAAATGAAATGCTAATTATACCTAAAAATGGCAGCGTCTGTTCCATCTGCATAACCTAACGTGTATGGCTGTCAATAAAATGTCAAACCTCTAAACAGGCAAGTCTAGTATTTATGAAAATAAACTTGCCTTAAAATTGTAAACAGAGCAAACCTCTTTTAGTTCTGAACAGTAATTGTACCTTGGAGCAGCTGATCTTTTTGCCGGGAACCAGGAGAGCAGTGGGGCAGGCACGGCTTAAATGAGATTGGGAAAGAAAAAACCTTGTTAGTCACTGAGGAGCAGGTATTGCACTGGAAACTGTTACGGGCTTGTCTAACTTCATCTTACATAATGGGTATTGTCAATTATAGGTAATCCTTGGTAATTAAGTATTGATCTTGTTTGCTTCTTACGTATGGCAGCAGGAAAAAACCCGTCCCCATGCAGCTGCTCTTGCTCAGTTTGTCATTTTAAAAGGCACAGTCCGTTTGACTAACTCTCCTTCCGTGTCGSTGGGTTAGATGCAAGTCCCCGTGGGTCGGCTGTACCTCTTCAGCTGTAAGGGTGGTCAGCTGGCTGCCACGGAGTACGTTCCTTATCTCTAAAAGCACAAGTCCTCACGCGCAACTTCACCGCGTGCTGCGTTTGTCTCTCTGGTCCGAAAGCTCATTTYGCTGGAGCAGAGAGTGGCCCAGCTGCTCCTGTGACATTAGCAGTCCTAGCAGCCCTGTCCTGGACCACCTGTGTCACCAGCCCCCCACCGACACRGCCACTGCCAACGTTCTGCCTGCTGGGACGCAGCCATGGCATCACCAGGGCTGGTTTCCACCGTTAGTGCTGCATCACTGTGACACAGCCGTTGTCTTCCACAATTCAAAAGAGAAGAAACAATTAAATAGCAATAAAACCCCAAACAATAACACACCACCCCCCAAAAAAAAAAAAAAAAGCCAAAACATACAAACAAAAGAAAATCCCACCAACTGGTAATGTTGGGGAGGGAAATTAAGTGGCTGTGGCAGCATTTTAAAGAACAGCAGCTCAGCAAAGGTTAAAAGAGAATTAAAAGCAGCAGGTTCTACCCACTGCCCAATTTTAAAGATGTSCGTGGTACTTGTTGCTGAGATTTACAGGTTTGAAGGCTAAATTCTGGAAGAAAAATGCTTGTTGAACTGACTGAAGGTAATATTTCACACCTTTGGAATTAAAGACRTGTCCAATGCTAAACCTTCATCTACAAGTGGCTGGTAATGCGTGAGGAAATGTTTTTTTACTGTGAGGGTGACGGAGCACTGGCCCAGGTTGCCCAGAGAGGTTGTGGAGTCTCCATCCTTGGAGACATTGAAAAGCTGTCTGGATATGGTCCTGGGCAACTGGCTCTAGGTGGTCCTGCTTGAGGAGGTTGGACCATRTGACCTCCAGAGGTCCCTTCCAACTTCAATCAGTCTTTGATTCTGTGAATTCAAAAAATGTGAGCAAAAATGAACATAGCAATCCTTGTAAAAATTTCTTTCACTAATTGCATAGTTATTGTGACCAGACTCTCTTGTCTTTATGTATCTTGCCTCATTTTTTGTTCAGCCAAGAAATTCCTTTGCTTTTCATCCAGGCTGATGCTGAACTATTTATATGAGTTTTTTGCCCTGAGCTACCCCAGGGTTTTCATACCGGGAGCCAGCTTGTGTCTGTCCTCACTGTAACTCTGCCTGACCTGTACGCTTCTGACTGCCTCGGGAGCAGACTGCGGGATGGCATGTCCTAGAAAAAAATCCTCTTGTCGCTGTAATCACAGTTTAAGAGGAATCTGAATTTCATATTCCTTCCAATCTCTGCATGGTTTCAAAGGGATATTTTAAAAGGGACATTTTGTTTTGCTGTTATTTTTTTTTTCTTTTAATTTCAAGCACCATGAAGAAGCCTCCTGCAGTTTTGCCTCATCTTCCTGTTTAGATACTGCTGTTGGTTGATAGGAACCATTGTGTCCTATGATCRACATATTTATCTTTTGAAACACGGTTGGGAAACTGCAAGCTCTATTTTTTCCTTTAAAGCACTTAATTTTTTTCCCCTAAGGAACAGAAATCCATTGACTCACATGTACCACTCTAAATCCCTCCTTTAATAGGCATGCTGCTTTCTTTTTTATTAGACAGCTACTTCACCTTCTCCAAAATACCCAYGTTTCAATATGAAAAAGACAAATTAATTTGGAGCATTTGCTTGCTCCTGTATGCAGACTTCTTGGGTAGCTTCTCCTGACTGCTTTCCTTTGTTCCAATCATTTTACATAGTCAGAAATTCACCAGCAGCACTTAAGTTCAAAACAAAATAAGCTCTAGGAGGGAASAGTTTTCTTTTTCTCAGGCAACACATAATTATCCACTCCTCATTTCATATGAAATTTATTTTCCTATTAGGCTTACGAGGGGCTGCAGCTGTATCTTTCCCTTCAATCTCCCCAAAATATTCCAGTGTTGCATTTGCTTTCTGGTCATTTGAGCAAACCAATTTAAAGCAAAAAATCAGCAAGTTGCCATATCTGGAAACTGCATCCCTCTGTTTATCTACCTATAYAGGGATAGCCCCAGGGAAGAGCAGACCTGAACTTTGGATGTAGCTATAAGCCAYCTTTTCGTCTTCCTAAGCATCTTCCTAGGGACAGTTAGTCTACTGGCGTAGACTCTCCGTTTTACTTACTATCGTCGAAGAGCTGGTTCTACACCCAACGCAGCGGGTACCGAAGTACATTGGCTTGGGCCYCAGGAAGTAGCAAGGTTGTAGTAGTGATGTTTTGGCTTCCCCTTGCTGCGTAATGAGATGAAGTACGCAGACAAGCTGATAGGGAGGTTGCATGTTTACCCAGGATTTCTGCTTAGAGACAGGAACTGGCTTTGCAGCCACCTGTACACTAACAGACTCAAATTGGATGCAACAAGGATTTTGCCAATGTTGTGAAAACATTTCCCTTTGAATCCCATTTATTTTCRGTTTTGACATACTGAAACAATCTTGTAATCTCTGCATTTTTATAAGGAAWAATTACTCTTTTGTTGTTTCTTTCTGCAGCCTAAACAGAATGATTTGAAGGATTTACTTTGAACAAAACCATGAAATCTTCCTTGTTTAATTCAGTATTCAAAGTGAGCAGGGGCAAAAAATTCTCACCCTTCCCACAGTTAAAGCAGCAGACTGGAGAAGCAGATAGCACCCTCACTTTCTGAATACTGAAAGAAATGTGAAAGTATRAAGCTGCCACAGTGACCTCTGTCTRTACAAATTACTCAGGTTTGGTTTAGGTAAAAACACTCCCTCTTCCTGAAAGAAAAACTTTTTGAAAAGGTGGCATATTTCCTCGATGCGAGCCTGAGCAGGACCCTCAGTGCTACCTTCTGAAGCTTTCCATGGAAGCCTGTTGGCAGAGGAAGCATTAGACTCTTTGACTAYGGCTAGCCTCTTTCAAAATAAGCATGAAAAAACCTCAAAAAAAGTTTGCACTGGTCAGAAATGTGAATCAAAATACATAAATTTGTCTCCAGTTATCAACTCAGCACCTTTTATTATGAGAAAAAGATAGACAGGAAAGCTTCAGGAGAGGCATCATTCACACTGTCTTGAGGCTGATTATCCAGGACACCTCAAAGGAAGCCCGGTGAGCTCAGTGGTCTTTCTACCTACTGGSTTTAGGTTTATTTTAGACCTTTGGTCATATCCTGGTGCCACTGAGCCAGAAATACTGCTAAATAGTCCCCTGGGCTTCCTATATACTGTGTGTACTGCAATAGATGGACAAACCCACACATTATCCCTTGAGTATTCTCTTAAAATTCTGAAGTGGTGGAGAAAACAATTTTAGATATCCATTAAAACTTTGAAAAAGAAAGATTTCTCTCCTCTCCTGTTATAACTTTGATAAATCTTTTTAAGATGCACCTTCTTGCCCTTCCAAGTTTCTCAGAAGAACAGTAAAAGACAAACGGCTTTCATGAATCATCTCTTATTGACAGGCCTGTCTATCTGTGTTTTGGGGAGATAAGGTCTTTTTATCTGGCTTTCAAAATTGGTTGTGGACTGACTGCATATAGCAAAAATTTACAGAATATTCTTTTTCTACTGCTTTAAGATGCACATATACAAACAAATAAAACTAATCATAGAAAGATGATTTACTTAATGCTAYAGTTTGAGTCTTGGCCACAGACTTTGTCTTAATACCATGAAGCTTCTCCTAAAACTGGGATGAGTCCCAGTTGCCTCATCCAAATTACACCACCGATGAAATCAGCCTTTTTACAGTGACGTTGCTGATGGTTGACCATTGTTTTCCATATGGCGGTTTGGTCCAGGTCTATGAGGATGACTCTGAAAGCAAGACAGACAGGTCCATTTTGTTTCCTCCAGAAAGCATTGGCTCTGTTTGCACACTGGCCATATTAGGGTGTGCTAAACTGAAAACTRTGTTATAAAGTCAGGTTAATCTGTGCCACCCCCATAATGCTCCATTGTTTTGTGTTTGTGAGAAGATACCAAAAAAAATTAATCTGGTTTCATTTGAAACTTCATTGATTCTTGGGGACTTTGTCACAAAATGTCTACTGATTCCAGCAAAAGCACAAACAATCCTTGTAAAGATCGGGAAAATCTGACCTGCCTGTTTGTTTAAATGATCATTGGAAAGAGGATTTATTCTGGTCACCACCATGAAACCATAATAATAGATAAACCAGCAGCAATTGTGTTATTTGCTGAGCAATGCAAACCCACAGTCTATTGCTCACCACAAGTGCAGAATCCACGGTAATTAGATTTGGGTAATTTTTTCAGGAAATACTTTTGCACATCAGAGATCTAGCCAGGCAGTTGCTTTGCAAAATACTGACTTGTCACTGCTTGAGATAAAAGGAGACTTCGAATGAAAAGGTTTTCTGCTCTTACAGTTAGTTGGGTCTCACTTTTCTAGAACTGAAACAGCAGTTTTTCTGGCTTAGCTTGAAATAGGAACTTAAAAGTGATGCGTCATTGACTGTTGGCTTTAACAAGAAGGACTGAAAGCAGTTTGAGGTTTAAAGTTCAGTATCAGGACAGAGAAAGATTTAGGGTGAGATTATGATTACTATATTTCAGGGAAAGGCTACTAAACTGACCTGAAGTTCTGGAACAAAAGCCAAGGCAAAAAGGAACTGTCAGGCTTGATTTGGGTCAAGAAGACAATAGGATGGGTAGACTGTGAATTATCTTGTGCTTTTCTTGAAATAAATTTGGAAATGATCCAAACCCTCTAAATATTGGGTTCATGAGTTATGGAAGATGAGAAGCATGTCTACATCTGGTGAATAAATTTGTTTCTGACTAATATTAGACAATTGTTAACTCTCCAAATTCAGGAACATTTTGCTGGATGGAKGCATGCAGGACAATCATCTTGTGGCAAATGTTCAGGCTAAGCATCATCTATCAAGGGTTTAGATAATTTATAAATAGTAGCTTGAGTTTCTAAAAGTTGGATTTGTCCTTTCAGACTCAGATGTCTCTAACTATACCTGAAATCATTGTCTACATTAATTTCTTCTCAGCAGGAGAACAGGTACGCTGAGAACAGGTACACCCTCACTCTTTGGGCTCATTGCTTTAATTTGAGGAGAAATTAAAACCTGGGCTCTAATGAGAATGCTCATATATAGTCAAAACAACGCAGGTTAGAGGAGCATAAACCACATTGGCTAAAAACCAATGACTGAAAGTTAAAAAATTGCATTTCAAAAGTTTGCACCGGAAAACCAATGCATACGTTGCCAGACTATCATCTGCTTGACCTATGTTTGAGTAAAAGGAATCTTCTTTCATTTTTTTTCCTGCTCTTACCACATATGCATCAGTCCGCTAACCTACTTGTGTAGGTCTGGTACTGTTTGAAGAATAAATAGTGTATCTGATCTCTGAGTCCAAGCTGAATGGCATAAGAAAGGAAAATAAGTAGGGACACAGAGAACCTGCTTTTCACGGTGTCAATGACCACATTTTTTTCCCCAAATAAATGTCTGGTTAAAAAAGAAGAAAATGTTCTCCTATTTATGTCCTTTACCTTGTACCATCCCTTTCTGAAGGGCAGGGAAGGCTATAGGTAGCAGAGATATTAAATAACCACCAATGTGTTCTGGAAAGAATTACCGTTCTGGGCTCAGTGTGTATTTTATATTGCCTTATACCTAGTATGCAATACACTTTAGTAATGATGTTTGAAACGTTTTTGTTGCTCAAAATACTTGCATATTTTTTTACCTATCAACAATGGAGACAAAGTTACTCAAAGCTCAGTCATCTCATGCAGGATTCTTAAATGTCACAGTTGATTATTACATAGATTAAAAATCAGAGTATAAACATGAAGTATTTATCATAGCAGTGACCTTCACAAAAGATATGAAATGAAATCCAGAATGTGAAAGGCCAGAGAGATTTCCAAATCTTTCAGCATTGTTTGAAAGGTATGTAATGTTTTTATCATTTTCTTGTGATAATGTGGCATGAATGGTCTCTCTCTGTTGTTTGTAAATCTGATTTTCTTGCATCCTTCCTTGCAATATAGGAGCATGCCGGGTATAACTTTAACAGCTGTACTTGACATGGTGGAATAAAAGACCTATTTTCCCTGACTTTCAAAGGTGACAGTATTGACATTTTGTTTTTATCATGAAACAAAGCATGCAGTTTCGAAGATGCTCAAATGCTGATGCCTTTAAAATAAAGTGCATTTCAAATGCTCTGAGGGGGCCATTCACAAAGCTCATTTTYCCAGAATAGTAAAGAGCAAGAAATATGTGCTCTAGGCACATACAGAAAACAAAGTACATCGGGGTAGTAAATGCAGTGGAATAGAAACTTATTTGAAGTCAATTGGCATACACACTGATTTACTGCAGTGCATGCCCYGGCCTAGCAATATTAGTTGGATTACATCGGTCCCCTGTTGAACTGCTGTTGAACTGMTGTTGAAGGAATTTGCAGAGTATTTAACCCTTTCATCCCCAGGYWGCTAAATAGATGCTAAGAGKCTGTTTTGTCTTTGATTTGCTTGGGTATCAAGCAAGAACCCTAGTGATACCRATCTGTGGCTGATTACTGATGATCATGACTTTTTAGAAGCATAAAATTTCATATCTAATATTTCTGAGTAGAGGTGTGCAACACAGTTTCTGAACTGTTATGTTACGGTAGAGTTAAATAACTCCCTGTGCCGAATCTGATGCTCCCCATCTCTGACAGTATCCTGTGGCATATTGGGATAGGTGCTTCAAGTTCAYCCTGCTCACTGCCTGTACTGAAGCCCTGATGAAACCACGAACGGTGACAGCGAAATAGAGATGGTAACATCAGTACCGCAGGGCGTGGCGTTGCTGGGTGCAGTCTTGGTTTGCAATGGATGGGGGAAAGATGCTCTGATTAAAATTGCAACTTCTTAATCAAAATATCGAAACTCATTGTGAGCTTAAAACTCCTATCTCTGAGCTCTCTTCATTTAGAAGGGACTGCATTGAGAGTGATAAAAGAGATCTTATATAATTTAAGTATTGGTGAACAGTACAAAAGATGAGGTAAAGGAAGAAGAGCTCTATTCCTTTCTTSAGTTTCTCTTATCCAAGACAGAAGAAGCAAAGGCAGTAGCCAAACTAGAAATAGGTGCTTAAGAAAGGCAAGGAATTGACTGCCAGCCTTCAAAAAGAAATCTGATGTGAATTTATTATCTGTAGTATTTCACTTACAGCATATAATAGAATTTAATGTTGGAAGCCAGGTATCATGTTATCTAATACTGATAACTATTTAAATTAGTCTCCAGATTAATGTTTATATAATACCTTGGTTGTGTGGGTGTTTTTCAGGCAGATATGAGGTTATCTTACTGGACAAATAAACTTGTCCTTGGAAGAAAAATAGACTTTGCTGAATTAGGAAATACACCCAGAAAGRTATCTATCGATGTAAAGTGTCTCTCGGGCTGAATTTTTTATCACTGAAAGTAAGGACTTTGTTCGGCACATCTGAAGCTCACAGCCTAGCTATGGTGAGATGGATACTCTTTAATAAAGTATTTCAGAAGGCCTAGCAATTGTCAGAAATTGTTTGCAGAAAATAGACCATTGACAAAAGAAGATGCCCAAACACTTACCCTTTAGAGGATAACCATTGCACGAAATAAATCCTCAGCCTTTGAGTCATCCCAAATACGTTTCAACATACCTGATTCTTTCCTCACACTGCCATATTTTACTTAAGTATTTCAGATGTTTTGAAATTGTTTTTCAACAAAAGAGTGAGATCCTCAGCCCCCCTCTCACCACCACCTTGATACACTCATGAACGAAGGTTTTCAGAAGGAAACACTCTTCGTTCGCTCCATAATAACTCAGATTAATCTGAATTTTCGCAAGTTTTGGAAAATATTTTATTCACTCAGTTTGTCCTGGGATTTGTTACAGGTTCTGCCCTCAATACCACATATAGACTATTAATTCCTTTTTAGCACTAATGTGTGGGCAAGCTGGTAGTGTGGGGGACAAAGAGAACTGCCCTCTTTGTARTGAGGAGACTCAGAGGACTTGGAGCCCTCCCCCAAATTTCCCTTTTGTGTTTACCAGGAGAAGGAAATTTCCCACCTTTGCTGGGATTCAACCACAGGCAGGTTCCACTTTGGCATATATGTTTACTACTATTATGTTTATTTTATGCAAGTATCAAATTGGGGGRCACTTTAAAATACTGTTGAGAGCTGGGGTTTTTTGAGGTTCTAGTACACCAGTCACATTTCATAGCACAACAACAATGACATAAACACAGATTTTGCTAAAAGGACCTAAGTCGCACACACACAAAAAGATTGTTTCTGAGCTACAAAAGCTGAGAAGGATGCCAGCGTGAAACTCATAACTTCTGGAGGAAGCTGATGAAACTACTGCAGGCTGGTGATGCTTTTCTTGTCTACTCTTCTCACAGCCTTCATGTATGAACTTGACAAAGCCAACGTGGACAGACACTGGCAGAGTCTCACCAGAAGGGCTATGTTGGTTTGTATTTTCTTTCTTCATCTTTTCCTCTGTGCTGAAAATGCAGAATAAGATGAGGGATCCACAAATCTAAGCTGCATGCTGAACATGATACAATGCTATATGGAATAGCCCTTCTTTTGTGGATTTTATTTTAAGGAAAGAAAAATTATTAGAGATGAAAGCATTTGGGATGGATRATCAAAGCCAGAAGGAACGAATTAAACAGTGCCTGGAGTCTGTTGACTTCATTCAACATACTGTGGACAAGGAATTTACTAGTGRTTTTGTGAACTGAGCTGGCATCTTTGCAAATTTTCTCTTTTGCTCAATCAACGGGTAGATATATTATGTCAAACACTTTGGAAAATGCATGGGATTCCTCCAGGCTAAATTTGGTGTACTTAAATATTTCCGTCATYAGCTTTTAGTGGTGGATCTGCCTACCCAAGATCTGAATCTTTTTACCTATTGACTCTAGAGGTTGCTGAGGGGAACTTAGTCTCATGTATGAAATTGTTAGTTATTTTGAGACTTGTTTCCTTCACATAGGGAGGTTGGTGTGTGTATGAACTGATCCTTCATCATTGGCACTGTCTTAAAGCCAAAAAAGACCATTGTAGAGCCTCGCTCTCCAATACTTCTGATCACACTGTGCTTTTGACCAGTTACTGACAGTCCGGGAAAGGTTTCAAACAACTTCCTTGTTTCTGAAAWATCTTAAATGTTTTTTTTCTAATTTTTTGTTTTTAAATTAAAAGTTTTATAAGTACYGCTGGAAAGTTCACCTTCAGCCAGCTTGCTTTAGCTGATAACTCTGAGCGCACTGGCATCACATCAGCATCCATAAGCAGATGTGCTTTAGACAASCTTGGACTGGTGATAACAGTGTTTACAATACTGCTCCAGAGAGGAAGAAAGGCCAAACCCAAGTCAGATCCAGAACAGTATTTTCWGATGTTGTCTTTCAGACCCAGGACACGTAGTAGGATGCTTTAGGACACACAGGCTGCWAACTACAAAAGTTCACAGCATTGTGGCTAAGGTGTGCTAACTTAGCTGTCACCAATACAGTCTGAACCCTCTCTGTTTGCAAGTACTGATGTGAAAATTTAATGGAAACCCTGATTTCAAGGGCTAAGCTTTTTCTTTTGTAGCTTGGGTTATTACCTAAGGCTCTTCTGAATTAGGGTAAGATTGAACGAAGCAGATCATCATCTGTCCTATATTGTATATGGTTTCCAATGCACAAAAGTTTAAGTGGAAAATCTTCTTTTAGACAAACACAGTTAATCTTGGTTCTGTTTCTTGGCTTCTTCAAATGCTTGAAAAAATTGAAAAGCTATCCCACAGTGTTATCTAATTTCCCCTGTGAAAGAGAGAAATTGTGAAGTGTGGCTGTCTCTGKGCTCTCAGGACCTTGTCTCTGCACAAGAGGCTCATCAGGACCACACTGGCCATAAGGAGGACTTGTGTCCTCTTGCTTTTTGGCCTTGGTGACAGTCCCTGTGGGAGTTCAGAGCTACTCTTAATTACTCTACAGCACTAAGCTACTCCAAATTACCCCTGATGAAAAGTGCGGGAGGAGAAAAACAGCTTTGATCRTGCTTGTTTAACCTCTGATCGTTTCGGATACCTACAGGATAAGCATGGCACAACTAAGGGTTTGGACTGTCATTGGTAGAGTTTGTKTTCATCCCTTAAGAGACATTAAAAATACAGTGTTTTGAAAGGGCTAGGAACAGTGCATATTTCTGGGGGGTTGAAAAGTGAAAGAACATTTTTGTGCTCAAAATTTGAACCAGAACTGAAAACTTAGTGTTGACATAACATTTTCCACGGAGTGGCCATTTCTTTAAAATGTGTTTAAACCTTTGTTTTAAAAACATATTATAACATTGATATTTTGCATTTTTCCACTTTAAATTGGTGTCATATTGTCCTGGTTTAGGCTGGGATAGAGTTAATTTTCCTCCTAGTAGCTGGTATAGTGCTGTATTTTGGGTTTACAACGCGAATAATGTGATAACACAGGGATGGTGTAGTTGTTGCTAAGCAGTGCTTACACTAAGTCRAGGACCTTTCACCTTCCCAKGCTCTGCCAGTGAGGAGGTGCGCAAGAAGCTGGGAGGGAGCACAGCCAGGACAGCTGACCCAAACTGGCCAAAGGGATATTCCATACCATATGACGTCATGCTCAGTATATAAACTGGGGGGAGTTGGTCGGGGGGCAATGACTGCTGCTCGGGGACCAGCTGGGCATCAGTCGGCAGGTGGTGAGCAGTTGCATCACTTGTTTTTCCTGGGTTTTGTTTCTCTCTCTCTCTTTTTGTTGTTTTCCTTTTCATTACAATTTACTAATATTATTATTTTAATTTATTTCAATCATTAAACTGTTCTTATCTCAACCCATGAGTTTTCTTACTTTTGCCCTTCTGATTCTCCCCCCATCCCGCCGGGGGCGGAGGGTGAGCGAGCAGCTGTGTGGGGCTTTGTTGCCACCTGGGGTTAAGCCATGACACATATTTACAGATGACACACTAGAATCAGATAGTGAAAGTAGGTATAAAGTATCTTGCTATCATAGAAGGAAAAAATGTCTCTTTTGACCTATGATTAATGGCATGTAAAATATCAGTTGTGATTTTGTAATACTCTATTTTTGTTTTGCAAGAAAAAAATTCTGAAAAGAGAATTTCCCATTCTGGTCTGAYTTTTAGATGGAATATCTAGTTTTATTTTATGTCTTTTTTTTTTTTTTCCCACTCTCAAATATTCAGTATATAGAGATTTTTTACTCCAAACAACCAAAACCATGTTCTTCTTTTTCAGAGCTCTTATTTCARCTGTTCATTGGGTGTATTAATTCTCATGAAAACGAAGTAGCAATAAGTCTTATGTTGTTTTTTCTGTATGTACAATGTTTTAGGGAAGAGTCTTATCAATAATCTTGTCCATGGGAATACTTGTAAAGAAATAAAAAATATGGGAAAATCACACGATTACTGTGAATTGTCTCTGTAGTAATCACACAATTGTATGCAATTTTGTACCTTGTGAAGTTCTTTTCCCATAGGTAGTTATTTCATTTCACAGAGTAGAGGAAGATTTGGCATTAACAGATGTAAAAGTTCTTGACTATGTAATTAAAATAAAATCCTTTTTCCTTGAAATTATGCCAATTTATAATACTGTGAACAAAGGAACAGAAAGATGAACAGAATGCTATAAAAAACTGGGAAGGTCTGAGAGGGAAATAAACTAATGAAACAGATAATTAACTACCTGGATGCAAAATGAATGTTTATTTTTTGTATTGGAGACAGATGTTCTCCTATTGCTCCTCAGTTTCTATGTCTTTCTTCCTCAAGAAAAACTTTGCTTGACTAAATCCTTCCAGATTTGTCCTGTTACATGACACTTCTGGAGGGAGTAATATTTAACTGAGATATAAGTAATTCAGGACACATCAGCTGAAATGTTAAGATGGGACATCATTGTGAGAGTAAGACATATGCTCTGACTATTAAATGCAATTAGGGTGGGATCCAGAGAGAGAAGGTATCATGGGGAAAAATGGCCATGGGGYTTGTAACCAAACGTATTTGGGAAGCATGCAGGAAGCGTTGCATAAAATCTGATTAAAAAAGACAACAGAGGGAAAGGATTCAGAAGGGAAATGAGAAGAGTTCAAGGTTAAATTAATATATGCCCAAGTGTAAGAGTGGCCATCTGGCAACTCATCCCTAACCTGTACCCTCGGGAGAAAGGAAGCAATGGTTTAGATGCAGAAAAGATGGGCAAAAATAATCAAACCCTTAACAAATAGAAATAAGATATAGAAAATTAGAAAGGTTATAGAAAGCTTYGGTAAAGTTTGGGGCGAAGCAATGAAACCGGAGGAGAACAGGAAGGCTCTTGTACAGGGTAGGGTTGATAAGGTGCTGGTAAGCATGTAGCCTTTCACAGGCTTCTGTCCAGAAATCTTTAGCAAAGCTGCAGGGCAATCTCTCCAGCTGCTGTTGTATGAAAAGAAAATGAAGGACAGGGTGTTGTACAGTGTTGTTTCCAGACCCCGATGTGATCCTGACCTGCAGAATCAGCAGGAATTCAGTGTGTAAAGAATTGATGCCCGTACAGAGGAAAGCTCTGTTCTTCGTATTTGTGGTAGTCCCACACGTGCATCTGTGTGGCTTTGAACACGAGCTCAAAGTGGTATGGTGGAGGAGTATGGGTTTGAGCAGGCGCTTGAAGTTAAGCATCCATTTAGTTGTTGTGTTGACGACTGAGAGTCTAAGCAAACATGGAGAAATTGAAACTTTTTTTTTTTTTTGGTAAAGTGATGTCTGAGGTTTGCAGAGGTTCAGCATCGTACCGTTTGGTGGCCAACAGCAGCAAAAACTCTAATATGTGCACATGCACTTCCATAAGCAGCAAAGGATATACAGCAGGTAATTTTTTTCACACAGAGGATAAAGAACAGTCACTGCTGTTAAAATAAGCATCAAAAAATATAGGTACAATGCTCACTGCATTCTGCCAAGGTATCTACCAACATAYGTATAGAAATACCACTGTCTGTGATACGACCTTGACAAAACCTAGTCATAACTTCTAGAAGGAAAGGAGTCTGTAATATAAGGAAGGGCATAGGTTATGTTTATTAAAATAAAGGAATAGATTTCTATCTTTCCAGCTTAAATTGCTCTAGCTTTTGAACTTGTAAATAAATATTTTTTTCTGTATTTATAACTTCATAATGGGAATGAGGTTCTATAAGAAATTAAACACATTTATTTGTATTCCAGAGTTTCTTCTGATTCAAATGTTAACTGTCCAATTTATTAAAAGAAGACTTCTTTTTTGACATGTAAGGATCATTTACTTTTAATGGGAAAAAATTGCACCAGATCTGATTATCATATAAATTGTTCTTGAAATAAAATGGGTTAAAAGAAATAGGCACTTGTCAGACCAATCCTATTTCTGCTAGAATCTTAAATCAACCCATCACTTTTGTTCCCCTGCTGCTTCTCTTACCTGAGGGATATCACTTACTTATGATCAAATTTATCTTTGTTGGGGGTAGATTGCTGCTAGTCTTAGCAAAGTTATCTTGAAGTAGTTAGGTCAGTAAGAGAAGTAGTTAAAAGAGCAAAAAATGTCACTGAATTGAATAAAACCATCTTAAATATAATGGTTTACAGCTAGACAGAGAGTGAGTAATCAAAATGTATTCCACTTCTTATGCTTTTTAATATGAGGACACTTTGGCATTTATTTCACTTTTTTCATATGGAAGGATATTAGATGAGATTGTACAGCCAATGGGCTTACTATTCATAGATGCCCTTGTAAGCTGCCAGTCATCACAACCAATAGCTCTGGAGAATGGAAAATTCATGAGACGGTAAAAGTAATATAAAGGTGTAAAGCAATATTTTGCCTTTTGTACCTGGGTCAAAGCTGGTTCAGGCGGGTGCCATTCCAGAAATAATTAGAAATACGTGCTATATATGTTATAATTATCTTCTTGAATTTTTAAAGATTATGCAAGGTAGGCCTATGTGCTAATATCTAGTTATGAGTAGTAGGACGTTGGTACAGCTAGTTCTACAAGAGCTTGGTAGGAAATCATATATGCTTTTGCTTGCCCACGTCTCTCACAAGCTGTAAGAGCTGGCTGGTGTCAGCCCTTCCTCCTCCCCCACCTTTCTTGCGTTGGATTCTCCAAAAGCACAGCAGAACCCTGCTGCTTTTCTCCTGATCCTTTCGTTGTCACGTCAGGTCTGGGGAACTGGAGCAGGGAGCAGTGCATAAAGGGAAGAAAGATGGAACCCTACCAGGCTTGCTTGTACTGTTAATGCTTTTGCTTTACGGTTTATATTTTAGCTGAGATGGTTAGTTTGAAAAGTTGGCGCTTAACACATACGTGTGTTTGAAGGAAGGATCAAGTCAAGGTTATCAGTGACTAAATGGAACAGTAGTCTCTAGACAACAGGGTTTTGTAATGAAAAAAAGTTTATCAATAGAAGCAAAAATTCTTCTGACAAATCATTGCTGAACTTCCACTTGTGTTCTGGTTTGTTCTGGTTGTGACAGCAGTAAAGGGGTTGAACAGTGGAAATAATTAAGAGATGGCAGAGAGGACTCTGCAGAGTAAGTAGAGAATTAACTACTCTGAAGRTGAAGCAGAAATTTAATATCATGATTTCTGAGCCTTTTTGTTCCATTTCATTTAAGCTTTCCCCCMAAAAAATCTATCTTCAGTCTTTTTTGGTGGCATATGGATAACTGTCTGAAACATCAGACCTGAGCAAACAGCAGTAGAACTTTACATTCATTTTAAGGCCTTCTCATGCAATTCTCTTCCTGCAATATGTCTGGGAATACAGTAATATTGGAGGATAAAGAACACTGAGCTCAATAAAACTAAAAATCTTTCAAAACTGCAAACCTTGAGAGGAATTTGAAGTCTCCATATTTCATTCATTCAACGTCATGACATAACTATACAATTCCACAACTTCTAAAATTGCTTAATTGTTTCCATGTTTTGTTCCTGCAGAGAAATGTGTGCTTGCTTGGTTTTGGTAGGATGCAACATTTACTATGTGTTTTGTTTAGTTTTAAAGATACAGGTGAGATGATGCAAATAACAACTTGATTCTTTTGTACAAGGGTTGTTCTTGCCCCCAGTGAGGTAAGGACATTTTTGGTACAGTGTACAATAATGAAAACAGTTGATGACGTGCAGGGAAAAAAAAACAAATTTTCTGTAATTCTTTAGTCAATAAGACTTTAGTCAGAAGGGTTTTGTATAACATTAGAAATAGGTTTCTCAGCACACTCTTTTCATGTGAAACTGTGCAATAGCAAAATGCAAAGCTAATCAAGATGAAAGGCAACTTGCAGAAATTCAGAACCTTGTGATAAATGACTTTTAAGAGAGCCAGGTGTAAGATTTCTTAGTTGTGTAGCTGTGGGTTTCTACTAATTCTGAGAGGTACCTTACCAGAAACCTACAACAGTAGTTTGGATATTTGTAATTTTCATTGATAATAACAGACTATAGACTCCTCAGTCCCCTTTTTCCCTCCCACTTTTTTTTTGCTTCGCATGTGTTAATCTGACATAATTAATTGCAGTTGGGAGTACTGTCAGTGTTTTATCAGCTGCAGATTTATGGAGTGGTAAGCTGTTGATTATTAAGATTATTAAGAAGGTCCTCCTGATAACTCTGAGTGCTAGACATTGCTGGGGCTTGAGTATTTTTTTTTTAGAAAAAAAGATATGCATGAAAATGTAAGTATTGAATATTTTCCAGTGGGGTTAGAACTAAGAAGGATCAGGAGACATAATTGCAGCTGTACAGACACATGGAGCAGTAATTCAGTACATTGATTCCATAACTGAATTTTTTTCAGGATAYATATGGGAGAAAGTTTACCTATGTTTAGTCAAATCAATCACATGTTCAACCCTAAAATGAATGTTTTTCATATAAGCTAGCAATAGTGTCTATGAATAAAATAAATGAAAAAATGCTGGTTTTGTCTAATCCCCACTTCCAATCTACCCAATTAAAAAAAAAAAAAAAAAGTGAATAAATTGACCTTTTGCAAGTATTCCCAAGCCTTAGAGAGGAAATATGAATAAATACTTCTAATGCAAGAGCCTGTGAACATATTTGATTCTTAATTAGTTTGTTATGGTGACAGACAAGTATTGAACAGCAGAAAATAAAAAACTGGAGGGGGGAGGGCCAGACAAATACCAAGGTACTTGGAGGGCTATTTTATTGCTTAGAGAAAAAGTTGTCCAAAAGCAAGAGAGAGGGCTTGCKCTCACCCCCAAGCTGCGTTAGCTACCTAAAGCAGAGATTTGTGTCTGTGCAGCAATATATCATTTCAAGTTTATTTCAACAGCATAAGTGAGTATGTAGCTGTGGAGTATCTCTTTTTCTTTTTTTTTCCCCCTCCTTTTTTTGGTTTCACAGGATGTCTTTCCCCACAGAATGCTGTTCTCCCCTGAGCCTGGTAACATCCACATCCTTCTCATATGTTTACCCATCTGGGCCYTCCTGACTTTCTCAGTGAACTCCAAGAAGCCATAAATGGGGTCAAGAACAAAGCAGACAGTGCATTTTAGAGGGCAGGAGATATCAGCACAGGAAGACAGTGTCAAAACAGAGTGCAGTGAATCCTGCAGGTATGGGTGCCTCCTACAGTAGTTAGAGGTTAATACACTCTTCCCCTTATTCAAGCCATAAAACATCTTAGTAGGAAAAGGCTCACCCTCCTCACAATTGTGATTACAGCTCAGGCTGGTGAAGGTAACTTAGCTGCCTGGGGATGTGGGATGAAAGCCCTGCACCAGCTGTCCTTAGGSGTTTCTGAAAGGCATGGTCTGGGATGCTCTTACAGTGCCGCTACAGAAGCTACACCAAGCTCTCAGTGTTCCCTGCTAAAATGGTCAGTGCCTGTACCCATMATTTCCCTCAGGTGTTTCCATCAAACAACATCTTCAGCCGAGGTGGTTACACAGCTTTGAGACTGAAAGTTGGTGAAAAATCTCCTCTTAATCAATGCCCTSGCTTCACCCACTGCTGTGAGGGGGTGGGAGAAGGAGAACTTGGGGGCAAATTAACATCCTGYCATCCTCTTGCGTGTGCTGTTCAGAGAGCCCTGCACTGCCTCCCACTGTCACCTCTCCAAGCAGAGGGTTTCCTCCAGGCTTAAACTCCCGGAGATACGCCAGGTGAGGCGGGCTGGCGTTATTTGTAATTGCAATGGGTTCGTGATGTGGTGGGGATCCCCGCGTCCAGGTAAGGAGGAGCGGGTGGGCAGGGGAGTTGTGTGAATGGGGAAGGACAGGGAAGGTCATGGGCTTGGCGAGCCCTGTGTGGCTGCAGCTCTGTGGGAGGCGGGGTGTGTGTGTGTGTGTGTGTGTCCCAGGAATAACACCTGCTCTTACCACTCGGGATAGAGTGCAGAAGGGTGCACCGACGCTCCCGGGTGCAGTTTGAAGTTGGTGTTCTGGTGACTCCCTTCTGCCAAGCAAGAGAGGGGACTGATTGCATTGACTGATTATTTTGCATGTTGATTTCATTCCCCTCTCCAATCCCTGCGCGCACACACACACACCCCCTCCTCGGCCACCCCCTAAGAGACAAACACTCCTAGGGAAGGCAGAAAAAAGATCTCAACCTGGGCACGGCAGGCTGGGAGAAGCGGCACTAACCACCCCCAGAGGAGGGGCGGTGTGTGAGGGGGAGAGCCCCCGACGGAGCCCCCCGCCCCGCTGGGCAGCCTGCAGGCAGCTCTGCCCTCTCCAGGAAGGCTCTCTCGCCACGCCTGCTCTGGGGCAGCCCTCGGGAGGGCGCAGGGGCACCCGCCCAGCTCCGGCTGAGAAGGGGGAGCGCCGAAAAAAAACCCCATCAAACCCACACCTACGGGAGGACAACGGCGTGGGAAGAGGGGGGAGGGAAGACGGGGAGGACAACGCGACTCACATGCCAACCTCGCAGCAGGCTCTTCCTCCAGGAAGCGAATCCCCGGCGCTCCGGGGGAGCTCTGCCCCAGCGGTGCCGAGGGGATGAGGATGAGGCACCGCCTCGACCGCGCCGGTGGCGGCTGCAGAACCGCGGACAGCGCCCGCCCCGTCCGGCCGCGCTGAGCGGCAGCTCCGGCACCGGGGCCAGCGGCAGCTCCGGCACCGGGGCCAGCGGCAGCTCCGGCACCGCGGACAGCGGCACTTCAGCACCGCGGACAGCGGCAGCACCGGCACCGGGGACAGCAGCAGCTTCAGCACCGCGGACAGCGGCACTTCAGCACCGCGGACAGCGGCAGCGCCATGGGGGGCCGCGCCCGCGCAGCGCCGCGCCCCGCGCCGCTGGAGTGAAGCGGACCCGGCCCCGACGCGCACATGTAAGGTGCTGCCCCGAGCGGCGGGCAGCCGCGGGGCTCTGCCCTCTTCCAGAGCCGGCTCTCCTTTCAGCTCCTCTGAGAAGTGCCCTGGCTCTAATGCCGGTCCCCAGTTATGCACTGGGAAGTTTTGTCGGGGTTAGAGGTGGACTCGGTGCGATTCGGTCTCCTACAAGCCTGAGTATGGGCTGGCGTGAGTGAGGTGGGTGGCTGCATGTGGAATTGGTTTGGCTTTCTACCCTCTGAATTTGTGCAAACGTACTTGGTCTCAATGTGTCTCTAAGGGCTTGTTGTTTGTTACCGGCCACATGGTTTGGAGCCACGCTGTTGTCTTCTCTTGTAGCTGGGTGAGTTTTTTAAGGGTTTGTTTTTCCAGGAAACAGTGTGGCCAAGGTGGAATGAAGAAAAATGAGAGGTGTAAATAAGGGAAATTATACTATGCCTGTTGCAGCTTGCTGGGTCTAACGGTTGTCAGGAGTTCTTCTCTCCAAGTTTTTTCTTGTCTTGAAATAACTATGAAGTGAGCAACGAAAAGGATGCAGCAATAGGGAAAATGAAATACAGCTAGAACAGGGGTTACCAGTTCTTTTCACAGGTTTTTCTTTCTCTTTTTAATAGAACTGTTTGAAAATCAGCGTTACACTGCCCCCTGCTTGCACAATTAAAAATATTTTTCGTTGCTCTCTTCAGTAGTAACAATTTATGAATGAACAGGTATTCCTCTGTTGTGTTCTCGGTATGATTTGAGCCTGAGTTTTGAAGCGCTTCAACGGTGAAGGTAAATTATTCCTAGTTCCCAAAGCCAGATTTAAAAAAAAAGTAGGACTCATTCTTGTCATGGCAGTTCATTTGGTGGCCAAACATGTTAATGAATGGACAATGGGAGAGAATGTAAAAGTAGTCTTGAKTTTGGTATAGCTATCTTACGCGTATTCTAAGATTCCATTGTAATAATCAGTCATCTTCACAACCATATATTAAGGGGAAGCAAGCAAGAAAGGCAAGAAGGGAAAAAAACCCAGTACATATGTTATAAAACATGAAGAAATTGAATACAAGAACCAAGGTGTTTATTTTACAGTCTCTCCTGCTGTAAAAGTCTTGTATTGGTGCATGACATTGCTTTGGAATGGAAAAGAAAATGCTGATGCTTAGTTTATAAGAAGGGGGAGGGTGAGACAACTGAGAAGCAGCGGATGGGTTTTTGTGAAAGATAGCTGGTAGAAAGCCAAATTCCACTTTCCTTTTTCCAAACCACAGGGCAGAGCTGCCTCCTTTCTAACAGAGACCAGGGAGGACATGAAAATTTAGGTGCTAGTAGAGATTTGGTGGTCGGTCCTCAATGTTTCTAGGTTATTGGCCTCAAGAAGATGATGGGAGTGTTAGTGTGTATCATTCATCAGTATCCTTTAAYGACACGAGAGGCCTGGTTTGTCTTCCTGAATGTATCTCACACTGCCGTTTCTTAAAGGGATTTGAAAAGGCGTGGTTTTGCTGACTGCACCTGTACTTCCACAAGAAGAGGCTTCTTTTCAAACTTTGACCTTGAAATATCATTTTCATTTATCTCTTTGAGCAATGGGAATGGTGGGGAGGGGTTATTACTTCCTGCAACTGCTTTGTAGAACTACTTTGCAAGTGTATGAATATCTGCCTGAATAGACCTAAAAAATTCTATGAATTGTCCCTAGATATGTATGCAACTTTTCATGTAGGAGAAGGACCATATTGCTAACAGTACTGAATTAATGTTTTGGACATCCTAAGATTAAATCAAATGGTACTTAAACATTTCAAAGCATAGAAATCTTTGGAATAAGCTGCTGTTAATCAAAAGCAACCTCCCCAAATGATATTGAGACTGTATACATAGTAAGTCAGCAATATGTGAAAAAGGATGCTTAAAACTTTTATCTTAAAGGATAACATCTTGACTTAAGGTAAGATTTAGAAGGTTATTTAAAATATTGGGGAAAAAAAGGGTATCAGAGAGTCCTGGTAATATATGCCTACACAGCATTTGGAACTCCTGTTGCATATGGGATAACAAATGTGTGCAGTTTGTGTTCAGTTTGTGCTCCTGACCCGAAGTCTGGAGTCTACTACCAAACATCCTACTATTTTTGCTCTGAACAGTTTGACTTACTCTTTTAAATGGATTAATTTCTATATCAATTTGTGTCTGCTTGTAGAACTTAATTTCCTTAATATTTGTTCATGTTTATAGCATGACTTGGATGGTCAGGTTTTCTGTGTGGAAGCAAGGTTTAATAGAGGAAAATGGTCCATTTGATGTATAACAGCTGTGGCAATTCCAAAGAGGCCTCAGGGAGTCTGCAGCCTTTATGTGCCCTGATTCTTTTTAGAAATATTGATGTAAGAAAGAAAAATAATAAGTAAAGTGTCAATCTGATAGTTTCTGAGGCTCTGCAGGAACCAAGGGTAATGCTTTCAAAGTGGCTTTCAGGAACTTAAATTTCCTTTTCAATAAGACAGAATCAATGTCTCATCAAAGCCTACTTTGATGGTTGCTTTACCCAGCGTGGGGCATAGTAATGGTTACTTATCCTAAGTTTCTTCTGTAGTTTCTGGACAAAGAGGGCCATTGAAAGGGCACAGGGAGACTCCTGCCAACCTTTTTCCACTGAGCGAAAGAAAACCCAAAGCATAGTCAGAGACCATAAGTTCCTAAAGCTGCCTCTGTAGCTGCCCTGCTCAATTTATAGGCTTTAAGACAAGTAAAGGTTGACATCACCTGAGAATTCCAGAACTGCTGCAGTACCTAATACCCATTGATTTCAATACCTATTCAGACTTCAGATGTTTTAAAAACTCAAGCAGATACTATTCAGCCTGACCTACATGCTTTTAAAGTTCTGGTTCAAAGTCGTGTGTAAAAACTCCAATTTAGCCTCTCAAGGCATTTAGGCCTTTGAACATTTTCTCCAAGCCTTAGCTCGAGGTGGTAGCCCTGCCCCTCCAGAGGCTTTTGTGTGGGACTGGAGAGGCAGCAGAAGGTCCTGCGTGGCATAGTCTGGAGCACTGTGGAAAGGAGGATCGAGGAGAAAGGACATTTGCTGGGGTAGGCTCAATATGAAGCAGCCCAGTTTCCTTCCTATGTCTCCCTCGCCCTACATGTCTGGCACTCAGAGCAGTTGAGTGTGGTTGCAAAAAAGGAGAGTTTCAGCTTCAACAGTGACAGCACATTAAGAACAAATCTCATGTTACGCCGTGTTCCCTTTTCAGAAGTTGAGTGTCTCGGCGCCTAGTACTGTCAGTGCAAGTTGCAAGGACCTACTCTAAGCCACTTTAATTAGAAGCCAAGATTCTCCCAGAGGATGATTTGTTAAGAGCTAAATCACCTTTCAGAAATTGCTGTTCTTCTCCACTCACCACAGGAGTCCAAACATCTTAYGGCTCCCTCAGCTGGGTAAAGCTGGATGTACTTTGCTGCAAGCAGCACTTAGGCCCTGAAATTTTTGGTTTTCTTTTCCCAGAACACTTTCTCTCCAACAACACTGTATACATTGGCATTCTTTCCTAGAAAAACACAGTATTTAATTGCAGTGCCTGATGAGTTTGATCACTAGCTGTCTCAATAAAATATGCAAATACARAGTCATTTCAATGCAAAGCACCTCCAAACAAAAATGGTAAAATAAATGCAATCAAGTTACAATTACTTTTTTTTAAGAGAGCACATTACACATTCTCAGTAAATATTATTAGTTCTAAACCTGCCTGCACGTAACTTGAAAAGCAGAACAGGAAAAGGCACCGAGTGCAGTCATGACATTACAGTAGGGTTCAGTTTCCAGGATCATGAGCTACTGCATATATTACTCTTTGCACTACCACTTCTCTATCACGATTCAGTGCTCAGGTCAAATATAATTTTAACTTTCTTTTCAGAAGGGGAGTTGATAGCTGAGCATTTCTTGTGGAATTATTCAAAGTTAAAAGTATAATTTTTTATTCATCTCCTGTTCTCTATAAAGATGATAAAGTGCAATAGCTGAGATATTGATCTTCCCTGCTCATCAGCAATGCTGGGGGTCATAATTCATCTGAGGTGAAGCCCTCTGAATTATGACGCTCTTGCCCTTACTTGCAGGCAGTGGAGATCAATTCTGTGCTGCAAATTTAGTGTAAGATAAATGTTGTATAGTAATTATCTTTTTGAAGGACAGGTATGCTTTTCTGTTTCCTTTTTTTCTGATGCAATTGCTATTGCTAGAAACAGTGTATGAAACCAGTGCACTCTCTGAATTGAAGAAAGTGAAATGAAGGTCCTTTTTTTGGCATGTTATTACATATACAACAAACTGGTGTGAATTAGCTCTAGGCTAAACTCTAACCTCCTTTCTCAGGCAAAAATCTTAGAACTGGGCCAATGGTAATAGTTTATGTAGTTTTATGTTTACTTTGGGTGTAATTGTAAGGTTATCTGTCCCACCTATCTGGGTTCTCATTTAGAGGTAATAACAGATCAGGAGATAAAAGCTTTCTAAGAAAAAAGAACAAAGTATCATGAATTATGCTTGGACATCAAGCAAAATATCTAATAGATTCCTCACTGCTGGAAAGGCTCCATATTTCTGAGCTGCTTCCAGTACTGACCATTAAATATAACAACAAATATAAGGTTGCCAAATATCTTACCATACAACATTTTTAGAACATAAAAATGCATGGGTTTTGAACATCGGAAAAGCCCAGTGGAAATCCACCAGCTTGAAGCAGCTATTGCAATTAACTGCCCTAAAATATTTAGGCATGTGCAATCCTGCCACACTCATGGGTCATCGCTGAGCAGCTACTGGAGGTGGMTTGTTTTCCACTTGATCTCAGTAAAAGTTGCTTAAGCCATCACCAAGCTCRTCCTTTCGAGTTGCTTAACATCTTAAGAGCTTTAATTTAACATGCAGGAAATCCCAAGACTGCAAATGTGTAAAGTGCTTTCTGGTACTCTAAGTCCCCATTTAATGAAGTCAGAGTTCAGAAGTGTTTATTTGTATGTACAATCCTTACTTGAACTCAGTAAGACTTCTGTACAGGTTTAAAACTTAAATGTTGTCCTGAAGAGCTAAGGACRTGGGCTCCAGTTTAGATAAGCACTTTTGCATATGGTTAAATATTTCWTTTTAAGCACATGTTAGTCCTCTTGGCCTCACTGGGACTGTTTCTGAGATGAAAGATAACTGCTGGGGACACCGTGCGTGTGTGCCTGCGCATGCATATGTGTTTGAAAAATGTGGACTCCACTGAAATCAATGGAACTTGTACTGTCGACTTCAAAGGGCCCCAAATTTTACCCCAGGCATTTTGCTGCTTTAGAAACCTCTGTCTCCCTGTCAGTGTTAGATATGTTAATGGTATATTTTTTTAGCTGTTATTGTTCTCTCTTGTAGAAAACCTGATGCAACCGTGGGAATTAATTTACTTAACCATGCCTCCTTCATTGTTCTTATATCCCTCATCTCTGTGTTCTTCTTCAACTTTCAACCACACTGGAAGGGATAAGTTTTAAGATTCATACAGCACTTTATCCCTCAGTGGAGCATGGGATGATATGTTCAGTTTCTTCCAACTTTTATTAGGTTGTTATACTAATGCATTAAAGCTTAGGGGGAGAGGTTCTTAATTATGAAACTCGCTTTCAATTTCATATGGACACAAAATTKCTTTCTTAGGATTTGTTTAAATTTTAATGTAGCTGCTAAAGATTTGCTGTAGAATTTGTTTGAAACTCTTCAGTACTAGGTTTCTGTTCTAGATCAGTAAAAAAGTGATGAATTAAAATGACAGATGTATATGTATATGGTAGTTCCATGAGAACAGCTACCTTGAGAATTTCTGTGTCCTGGCACCTTGGGTATTTTGGGTGTTTCCGATACCCTCTGTTTTCACAGGTTTTTGCTTGATTGCCTTACTCTTTTCTTCTCCTGAAGAACATGTTATTGAAGAAATGTATCTACTCCGCTTTGCGTCCTGGCACCTTTCCCTCTCGTCATTCACGACAACACTTTCAAACGCCAGTAGTATTTTTTCAGAGCAACACATGAACTTTTCATTGACTGAAGGTCAAAACTGACTCGGAGAACAGATGGAGCATGGAAAGATGAACCTTTGCCACCCACTGAGCATTAACACCTGCTTATTTGTTGCATCTGCCCACTGCAGCTTAGAGGCTCCTGAAAATTTTACCCAAGTGATTTAGGACTCRCTATTGGGCTGAGTGCAAATGGTTTTGTGAAAAAGGTGTTGTTTTTACCTTTTTACTCAGGCTGCACATTCTGTGGGCTTGGGATGGCAATTAACTCCGCGTGGTTAGACTCTAAARGGGGGACTATGATTTTGTTGAGATGCTGTTGCAATAAAATGAAAAAAGGAGAGCAATATCGAGATGGCACTGAATGCAAAGTGTGAATGTTTCAAAAGGACAGACAGATTTAGGATTTCAGTTAATTTCATACAACGAGGGGTTTATTCCCCCTGGAGCCTGGCTGCACAGAGCATAGTTTTCTTTGGGGGTTCCAGAGAGGGTAAAATAAGAACAGGTTTTTCTCCATCCCACCAACTCCAAGTGAAGGCATTTCAGGCACATAATCAGTGGGGAAACTAATGACCCTTTCTGATCTGCCTYCTGTTTGTGGTCAGATACCTTTGTTCTTGTCATTCTGCAGTAGCTGTCTGAAAGATGCTTACTGGGGAGTGATGTGACACTAAATCAGGAGTTATCCCTGTGTTTTACAAGACTGGCCCCTGGATYTGGGTACTTGTATTTAGCTGCCAACTATATTTCAGTGAGAAAATTAGACGATCATCCATTAAACAGCTCTAGATCAGGAAACAGAAAAATGGTATGATGTAGTATGAAAAAAACAGTGAATAAATAGGTGGTTTGCTTATACCAGCTGAATCTTAGCAGAATATCTGATAAATTTATACTTGTTACTGTGTGTTTAAAATGAGAAGCATGCTTTTTAACTTTATGGAACATAGTTTATTGGCCTGATCCAAGGTCTATCGGCGTGGGGAGTCCTGCTAACTTTCTTTAGCTTGCCTTGTGCCCTCAAGGGTAAAACTCAAGAAGAGTAATTAGGAGAACCATTATGTTGTGGATATCATTCCTAAATACTGTGTAATGAAGTTCTAAACAATAAAAATGGAAAACAATGTGTTCAYACATTGTTTTTTGCTATGCGTATCCCTGTTGAAATACAGAAGGGTATATAAGTCAGAAGAGAACTTGTCTGTTCCTCAGAAAACTAATCTTCTTTATTCCACATGTATC